>DF241510.1:0-76971 GCA_000507305.1 Breviolum minutum Mf 1.05b.01
ACAAGTGAAGTTTACTCTCTACCCTGGTGCACCCTTTTACTCCTTGAGCCAAAGTGTAGAAGTAGGTATGTACGGTGAAGTGAGTACCACACCCATGAGGGAAGTGTGCATGTATCTTGACAACAACAACAACAACAACAGCAACAACAACAACAGCAACAACAACAGCAACAACAACAGCAACAACAACAGCAACAACAACAGCAACAACAACAACAACAACAGCAACAACAACAGCAACAACAACAACAACAACGACAGCAACAACAACAGCAACAACAACAACGACGAAATCATGATCATTATTTGTGTTTTTTGGTAGTACTTTTTGTTGTTCAAGCTGAAGCCGGTGGCCCAAAAATCCCCATTGAAGTTGATGCTTCTTTTGACCCATCCCACTTACCACTTGAGCAAAGAAAAGCAGTTCTATGGCGATTATGTATTATAAACCATTCTAAGGATCCCTATTAAACAACCACTATAGTGCATAGTAAGAGGTTTTATTGTTCGTTGCTCACTTGGTACTATCGCGCCGGGGGAATTATTTTTTTGACGCTGTAAATGCGAAACAAAATCCAAAGGATGGTGTGGACGCAAGTTTCCGTTGCTCTAAGATATCCACAATTTTTATTTTAAACCGCACCACCTCCATTTCATTTGAAAGATGCACTTTTGAGCAACACATTTCGAAAAAGAAGTGGCAACCGATCTCTGTTTTGTATCTTGTGACATGATCTTGCAGGTCAGTAGCGTAGGAAGTAGCGAATGCAAAGAACTAGAATTACAATCATCACCATCATCATCTATTCCTATCCATCCAGCTACATTTTAGTATCTAGAGTTGGGAATCGTAGCCCATCCTGGCGTAGATACAATAAGAAAGCAAAACGACCGCTCGCAGTGGCAGGTGTGTGCGTGTGGCTTGAAGGATCATCCCATGACTTGGATACGTGGTTCATGGTTCGTAAGTTCACCAGGGTTAGTCTTGTTATAAGTGGCTTGGTTTACCCCCTTAAACACTTTCCGACTAGTGGGGTGCGCACCCTCCAAGTGGGGTGTAGTCGGTGCGCGCGAAATCCCGACTTCAGAAATCCACGGATTTCGCGTAAGAAAAACAGACAACTTGGACTATTAAATGCTATCCCTGCATGATGTGTTCTTCCTTGGCTACAATAGCATGGTGGCATGAATGTTCTTGATTTGTTTGGATGCAGGAAATTCTGAGACTGTCACATGATTTTTCCAAGGTTAGTCAGACAAGTGGGGAAAACGGACTTTGCCAAACCGGAGAACTACGAGACTTTCACTCTTACAGATCAACATCGTGAAGAGTTTTTCAGGGATGGTGCCACGCTTTTGAAAAGCGTATTGACACCTGCGATTGTTTCGAAGCTCCACGCACAAATTACCCAAATAAACCAAGATGATGACGAGAAGGTCCAAAGTCTTGCAGAAATTCCCGAGCAGGGTTCCAATGTATGGATGTTGTCTGACGAAATGCTGGACTTTTATCTCTTCGGACCCTTAGGAAACATCGCAGCACAAGTATTTCAAAGCCCGCAGGCGGTCACCGCGCATCTGCCGCCAACCGCTCAGATGCAACGAGATTTCATTAGCAGAAGGCAACACAATTCTACCAATGGATGGCATATTGATCGAAGCGAATGTCAATCTGGGGATCAGCCATCCAAGTACCTTTCTACGGCATTGGCAAGATTGTCGGTTCCCTTGGTTCCGAAGGGTGGTGTGCGTGGCACACAGATCATCAATCAAAGCAAGTATGCTGCAGCCATGTCCAGAGAACAAAGGGAAGACTACTTGGCAGGCAAATCAATGTACCGGAGAGAGGGTCGATTTGAGAGACATTTTTTCTGGGATCCAAACACCACTGTCCCTTTGCTTCCTGGCATTGAATTGAATGAAGACATGATCATGGAACATTGGATGGAACCAGGAGATATTGTGCTATTCAACACATGTCTTTGGCACAGATCTCCCCCATGGGCAGGACCAGAACCCGAGCTGGGTTTGCAGCCCACATTTGTTCCATCAAATCACATTTCGCGCTATCCCACAACATATGCGGACCCTGATAGCTCTTGGTGCGTCAATGAGGGATTTGATGCTAAGCCCGTTGGGGAAGGGAATGGCAGTCCTTGCTTCCCTTATGCTTATCCTGCAGAAAAGCGGCCAAAGACAGGCTCCACATTGACATTTAAACGAACTCCACGCAGCTTGCTTCGTCATTTGGGTTTTAGCTGGCTGGCTGTTCTAAGTAGAGATACTCTGCGGAAGGTGTGGTTTTTCTATAAGCGCTAATGCAGTTGGCGGTCTTCTGCCCTCGAAAGCAGCCATTTGAAGCCTCGTTCCAAGATGGAGTCGAGACCAACCACTATCCAAAAAGGGCCTTGTCAAGCGTGAAAACCGACGCTTTGACGGGGATGCTCCTAGCACTGATGTGAGTTTGCTGTAGATCATGCCACGGCTAAAACAGATGAGTTGTGTTTTGGTCGCTGAACCGCCAGGTTCAAGAAGTAAAAGCACAGCAAAAAAAGCTGGGCAGAAGTATTGTAAGCAGAAGTAACAGTATAGGGGTAAGTAGATTATATGAGTATGATTACAAGTGTGAAAACAAGTATTAACACGTCTGCGTTCAAGTACGTGTACAAGTACACGTTTGCTTGTAGTGCAAGACACAGTATGAATTTACCGAGAAGTGCAAGCGTGCATAGGCATGTAAAATGGTATCGGTGTAGAATGGTACGGTATGGGTATGAATATAGCTATTGTAAATGAGCCTTTCCCCGCTGCCATTTTCTCAACGGACAGGTTGTAAGTAGCCGGGCTGCTTTTGAATGAATGTGCGCAATGTGCAAAAACTAAAGACATCCGCACACAATAGCATTGAAGGTGTTGAATAAGAACAGATGCCAGAAGTGTCATGCAACATGTAGATCAAATTGTTTGAAGCACGCCCCCGAAAAAGGCGATGTGCTGCAAGGGCTGTTGCAGGTATTGTGCCATTTTCTTCCCACCAATCTTGGTTGCGCTGTATTTTGGTGGCTGGCGCGACCAACCGGAGCAACTGGCCAGAAGCCAAATGTACGGGTGGGTGGACGCAACAGCAAGAAATGACAGACCCAGCAGGATTGTAGTAGGAAATGAAGATTATTGTAGAACTACAAATGCTAAACTGAAAACTTCTAGCACTGCATGATGTGTTCTTCCTTGGCTACAATAGCATGATAGCATGGATGTTCCTGACTTGTTTGGCAAATGTTTCCATTTGGTCTTAACCAAAGTATTTTCCTCATTGGAGCGACATTCTGAGACTGTCACATGATTTGTCCAAGGTTAGTCAGACAAGTGGGAAAAACAGACTTTGCCAAACCGGAGAACTACGAGACTTTCACTCTTACAGATCAACATCGTGAAGAGTTTTTAAGGGATGGTGCCACGCTTTTGAAAGGCGTATTGACACCTGCGATTGTTGCGAAGCTCCACGCCTTTATCGCGGCAATTCCGCAGGATGATACCAGGCAAGCCGGAAATTTGTGGATGGTGTCTGACGAAATGCTGGACTTTTATCTCTTCGGACCCTTAGGAAACATCGCAGCACAAGTATTTCAAAGCCCGCAGGCGGTCACATCCCATCTTCCGCCAACCGCTCAGATACAACGAGATTTCATCAGCAGAAGGCAACACAATTCTACCAATGGATGGCATATCGATCGAAGCGAATGTCAAATTGGGGATCAGCCATCCAAGTACCTTTCTACGGCATTAGCAAGATTGGCAATTCCCTTGGTTCCAACGGGTGGTGTGCGTGGCACGCAGATCATCAATCAAAGCAAGTATGCTGCAGCCATGTCCAGAGAACAGAGGGAAGACTACTTGGCAGGCAAATCAATGTACCGAAAAGAAGGTCGATTTGAGAGACATTTTTTCTGGGATCCAAACACCACTGTCCCTGTGCTTCCTGGCGTTGAATTGAATGAAGACATGATCATGGAACATTGGATAGAACCAGGAGATATTGTGGTCTTCAACACATGTCTTTGGCACAGATCTCCCCCATGGGCAGGACCAGAACCGGAGCTGGGTTTGCAGCCCACATTTGCTCCATCAAATCACATCAACCACTATCCCCCAACATATGCGGACTTTTATGGGTCTTGGTGTCTCAATGAGGGATTTGATGCTAAGCCCGTTGGGGAAGGGGATGGCAGTCCTTGCTTCCCTTATGCTTATCCTGCAGAAAAGCGGCCAAAGACAGGCTCCACGTTGTCATTCAGAAGAACTTCCGTTGGTTTGCCAAGGCATTTTGGAGTGAGTTGGTTGGCTGTTCAAGGAAGAGACATTCTGAGGAGGCAGTGGTTTTGGCTAAAGCCCTAGGCTGTTACAGCCTAGCAGGTCACGACGCACACGACGCACACGCGAAAAGGTGAAACAAAAATATATCGAAAGCACTCGGGTCTTTGCTACCATTCTTTGCATCTTTGTGCTGTAAGGGTTATAATTCAACTAGACCCAGTGTGATTGAGAAGAAGCCTTTCTTCTCACAGCCTTACAGTTGTGGCGGTTGAAAGAGCAGGATTCGATTTACTTTGCCTCGCAACATGAGATGGTTTGAAACATCCAAACTGGAAGAGTTCAGTATGATTTGATTCATCATGAAGACATGAACAAATTGAAGAGATCTGTTTGTCAAACTAGTACCGGTGACTTTTTTTACACATTGCTAAAGTTTCGTTAGCGAATCGACTCCAATATCTGATTTTTTTATCGAAAAAATCTCAGATTGCCATGGGGCGCCTTATGGCACTGGGCTCCCATGGAATGCTCTTCAAGGTACGGCAGAGTTTTCGTTTTCTCAGTGACCGTCACCTGACAGCTGGAAAATTCCACAGGCTGCCATGTCGCAGCAATCGTCCGATTGCAGTGGCAAACGCTTAGGCCTGTGGGTGGTTTTGTTTCAACCCGGAGATTCTCCGTGTCTTTTCTTTCTGTGGCAACCAACTGCGTCGAGTCTTGGTGGCTTCCAAGTGGCAAGTTTTCGACCGACAGGAGAAAGCTGCCAAGTTGATGCCGGACATCTTGCTGTGTCCTGGTTGAAATGATAAGAGAGTTTGGAGAAGATTTGGAGATTCAAGACTTTTTGTCCCATTGGTTCAATGAAAAATGGCTAAACATTTGAAAGGTAGCTTAGCAGCTTATGGGAGGAAGGGTATCACTTGAAGTTTATTCGACCTTGCCACTCCCCTTCCCTGCAAGGTGACGGCACAGCAAAGGGGCGTTTGCGCATCAATCGGCAACGAGATGCTTTGTTTGGCATGCGGCCGTGCCTTTGCTGAGGAATTTGGGGGTCAGTGAAGTTTTTTCCAGGATTTTTATGATGCTTTCAGCCCTGTTTTAGTTAGCTCTTAATCATTTACTTCGACCTTAAGTGGTTTTTTCAGCATAATATCTGGGCAAATTATAGGGATCAAACCGCCGAGGTCACCCCAAAATTGCTGTGGCTTAGGATCAGGGAATCCCCCCCAACAAATGCCCAATGAAAAAAAAGGTCCAGGAATCATAGCCTTGAAAAACTCAGCAGCCCCAAAAGTAAAAACTCTGCCGTTAGGCCCGGCAATTGTCATGCCACATCCAATCCGTGAAGCTGTGAAGCTGCATCGCGGGCAACCACCTTTCGGGGTATGCCGGCAGACACGCGGCAGACACTCTCAGGCCCTGCTCAACCATTGGGTCCACGTGACGACGTTCAAGGGACCGTCCTTCCGAGCTGGAAGAGCCTCTGGTGCGGCCCACTTCCAAAAAAAGCCCTCTGAGGTCCGAGGTATATCCCTGCACCACAGAAGAGTTAGTGCGCACCCGCTTCGCCACGATTTCTCTAAATCTAGCAGCTGTCATATTACCATCGAAGGCAAGTGTCTCCGCAGTGTCCAAACTTCTCGTTGAAGTCTACAGAAACATCACACGCCACCCTTTGGAACAATCTGTCTTCGAATCCTTCGGGGCCTTCATGGTAGATCTCGCTCAGGTGTACTCAACGTCGCCCCTTCTGCCTCCAAGTCTAAACCAGATCTCGATGGACTCAAGGACGTAGTTGCCCTGGCCAGTTCTCCGCCAACCTTCACCCGGCTTTGGGGCTTTGGTCTCTAACTCTGACAGGAAATCTTGTGAGTTTCCTTGCCTTCAGACCTTGAACTGGTCAGCGTCAATGTTCCAAAAAACCGCTTCCTGATTGGATCCTTCCCGGCAAACTCAACGTCATAGATCCTACCAGCATAGGCTTGCCTGAAGGCAACCTGCTGAAACCTGTCTCCATCGATGCTGCCCTTGTCATTGGTTTGACCTTCGATGAAATGGCTCTGTTTGCCAGGCGTATTTTTCATTTTTCTCAACATCCACAAAATCTTTGACATTCATTCTTTTCTCCTTGAGATTTTCGATATCTCTGACATTCATCATCCTCACTGGGAAGACCACTTCCAGGGTTGGGTGGTTGAGGCCCACGCGGCTCAAGGGTTGGGTGGTTGGCTTAGTAATGTGGTTTTCAAAGGTGGAAAATCTGGGAACCTCACGGCCGGCATCACAGTGGGCCAAAACATAACATCTTCCCAGAGCCCCGAAGGGGACGTTGTAAACAACTGCTATCTACTTCTTATGAATGATATAATTGATGTCCTTTTCCAATTTGGGATGCAAGCTTTCACAATAATATGGTTTCCCGTTTAAGTTGAGTGCTTTACCAGTTATGAGGTCGCCTTGAGATAATTGTTCATTTCTTTTTTGTTGTTTTTTTTTTTCTGGTCATTTTCCAAAAAAAGTAATGGCACCCCGAAATTACAAACACTGCAATGGCGCAAGATGTTGCGGACAAAAAATATCAATCAGGTTATGCATCTGTGGACCTCTCAGAAGAACTGGGAGATGCCCTTGGCCGACTCGGAACATGGGGCGTCGGAATGCCTAAGAGCCAGGAAAAGTTAGAGAACCATCTTCTCCAACAATCATGCTTCAGTGGATGTTTTTCTCATGATGATAATTAAGAATTGGAGAAGATTTAGAGATTTGTGGAAAATGGCTGGAATTTTGAAAGGCAACTCATCTTGGGAGATTCTTTTTTACAGAACCCATGATTATGGGAGGAACTGTTGATGGTTCAGAAATCAAAAAAACAACAACCACTACTTACGATGGAAAAAAAAACCTGTAGATCATAGGAAAAAACTACCAACCTCAACTGAATTTATTTAGGTGAACCTTCGTTGCTTATAATGACAGCTCCGATGCCAAGACCTGCGCCGAAATGGCCTAGGTCTTTGCCGTGGGTGCCACCGTTGGATCCGTGGCCATGTCAGGTGAGGAGTTTCCAACAATGGGAATTTCGGGGGGCTATTTGTGTTACACAAATATTTAGAGCTGCAAAAAAGACCCTTCTTGGGTGGAAAAAAGTCCACATGATTCAAATCTGATTTTGTGCGAATTGCTTCCAGGCCTTTTAGCCGTGGCTTGGCAACTACGCCGGAAATTTGAAGCTCCATTTGAGGTGAGGGCGATCGGGTGGTGATCATTTTTGTCTCCAAGTGCAAATGCCAGAGATGGCCTTGATCATGATTGTCTTGATGAAACTGCTCCACATCTTGTCACACCATGGTGAGCATGTCTAGCTTCTGTGGTCCTCTGCTGGAGCTATATGGATTTGCCGGTATTTAATACCTCGGAGGATTTGATTTCATAATCTTTTGAGGCGCTATGCCCGGGCCCAACGTGTTGACTTTGGAACTTTCGTCTTTCGCTAGCGTTTTTTCTCGAAACTTTGGAAGTCCTGTTGCAACCAAACTTGACGACGGCGAATTTGTTGGATTTTTTTTGTTTTCCATTTTTTTGCTTGTATCCCAACAGTAGCAGTTGCAGAAAATGATGACCTTTGGAATTGATTTTTGATGAGTTCAGTGAAAAAGTTTGGACTGGTCGGTGGTGGCTTTATTTCAACATTTTTTGTTGAAATAACCCCCATCCGTAGGGGATGATGAACAAATCCATGACTCATAAAACACCAAATGCTGGGTGGTGGTTTCAAATATTTTTTATTTTCACCCCTACTTGGGGAAATGATCCATTTTGACTAATATTTTTCAGATGGGTTGAAACCACCAACCAGAATGGGTTGGTTCAACCACCAACTAGTGGATGTTTTTCCCAACATTGGAAGCACCAGGAGATGGCAAGAACTGAGCAGCGAAGCTCTGAAAAGTCGTTGGTGCATAGGTAGGGCGCTTGGTCTATGAAGTTAAGCATCCGGCGTGAAATCAAGCCAGTTGAGGGTTGGTAGTTAATCTACCATTATTTACAGGGGAATTTGTACATTCCAGGTGGTGATGTTTGGGATTTCTGAACCATCAACAGTATTTTTTAAATACTGTTTCATAGAAGTATGCAAATTGAAATGCCAGAATTACTGTTTCAAAGTTTGTTTCAATAGACTCCGCTTGCGTATTTTTGTGTGAGACTTGACCTCATAGTGGATAATCCATTCTACTTCCCGCATCGTTGATTCTCGATTCCATGGTCGTTTTCTTTAGGGTTTGGGGATTCCGTAAAGGGTTCAAGGTTCTAGGCTCCTGATGGTGAAGTGGTTTTTTGAGCCACTTCCCCAACCTCATATGAGTGACCAAAAACACATACAATAGGATGCAATATGATATAAAACATATGAAAGACTATAAATAAGTATGATATGATGTGGTATAACATGATGCAACATGATATAATTTATATAACGTACTACTCAGTTAGATGGGATATAAGTATATAAGCTAGCATTTCAGGATTTTTCACCAAGCAGTAGTGCATGCTTGTTCATGTCAGGAACAGTGTTTGTTTCCGTCTCAGGCGACGGCCTCCAGCATTGCGGCGTCCAAGACCAGAGCAGGTAGGGACATTCTCGTTGGGCTTCTCGTGTTGTCTGAGAACTCCGGAAAATTCAAGAAAATCACCACAGTTTCATGGAAAGAAGGATGTTTTTTTTCAGATGCATGTTCTTTTTTTGTTTTGGGATCTTGTTTTTTGTCATTCATGGTTTTTGTTGTGTTTCAGCATATTGGTATTCAAGGAAGGGTACCTCAAAGATTCATATATTTTTTCGTGCCGACTGCAGGTACCCAAAAATCCGACCTTTGAGCAGTCGAACAACAGGAGTGCCCTACAAGTCAAGCCGACCATTGAAAGACTATCTGGAATTGCTGATGATAAGTCATGACTAAAAGAAAGTTGTTTTTAGGATTTTTATTTATTTTATGGTCTTTGGACCCCTGCAGGGGATGGGTTTGAGTTGTTTGAACATGTTGTGCCATGGGTTCACCTTTGTTGCGAGGATTCCTCCTGCGATGGCGAAAGCACCCAAAGCGGTGCAGCCTGCAAGAGGGACCTCCCGCTGCTCGCATGAGATTTTTTCGGCAGTTCCAAAGTAGGGATGGCCATTTTGGGTCCCCTGTTGGTCGTTGGATTTAGTCATTTCCATTGCATGGATCCTTTTTCTGGCAAATCAAGAATATCTGAAAGTGTGAGATAATTTCAGCAGTTTCTTAGTTTCCGACAAGTTGGACAGAATCTTTCCAAAGTCACCTTTGATGGGGTATCGCTGCACGACTTGAGCTCAGGTAGCGCAAGTGGTAGCCGAGACGTGCCTTCGGTCAGCGGCTGGCGAAGAAGATTGGAAGAGAGGCGTGGCTGACGTGTGCTGTGAGTTCAGCTTTGGACTTGGAAGATGGAGTTTTTGATGAGATTCAATGCTGCAAGTCGAGTTATAGATTGGAAGAAGATGAATAAAGTATGACAAACAAATTACAATAAGTTACGAATAGGGTTGAATCTCAAATCCAAACAGGTTTAGATTCGAATTTCACCTTCCATAAGTTAAAAGAAATTATCATCCTTCCAATCATTTGCAAGGGTCATTAGACGATGAGTAAACTATGAATCAACTGTGATATAACCAAAAAAAGATTCATTCTTCCCACACATGTTTTGGCATCTTGAAGCAAAACACCTCCATGATGGTACAGTTTTGATTCTTGGATAGTGACTTGACCCTTTGATGGAAGAAATCCTGCACCCCCTGAGATCCATAAAACCTTGTGAATAATGGTAGATTCTCCATATCCACTGGTGCAAGATTTCTTCCATCAACAGTATCTTATGAGCTTCTATTGTTTTCTTTTTGTGTATGACAACTGGCATTTATCCAGCCCCAAAATGCCAACAAAGGAAAGAGCACCTCTCTCCCAAGTGACTTTTTGGCCTGGCATTTTTTTTCCCACCCAACCAAAAAACTCCAACTTCCACCCCGGGAAACTCCGTTGAATCCAGGAGTTTCTCCCCATTTTTTCCATCTCCCATGTTTTGGGAACCACCTTTAAAGGGTCGACCGGGACGACTGTGAGGTCTCTAGAGCCGACGCGATTTGGTTTGTCTCAAGACACCAAATGGTCTGAGTTGGAAGCACAACTGGATCAAGATCTGAAGGAGGCAGAGAAACTTCATGTGATATGCCGTTTCTATTGAACAAAAAACATGCTGGTTTTCTTTTTGTAGAAAGTTTGTGGAACTTTCTTGTTCAAACTGGTATGCACTTAGAAAATGCGAATTGTCCTTTTCATCATTGACATATGTTGGGGTACAAAATCATGTGCAATGATGACATGTGATCGATGTGATCGATGTGATTCCAAATCATTTGAGCGGTGGACCTAGTTGCCATAGTTATTTGATGTATCTATGGGATCAAACACTATCCGATTATGCAGGGATTGAAATAATAAGCCAATATGAGGATCCCTATAAACCAATCAGGATTTCAATGGAATCTCATTGATTTCAGGGTTTTGTTACCTTTGCTCAGTTTGGTTTTTATCAATATCACCCATTTATTTTGGGATTATTGTACCCCATCCCGTGAGAAACCAAGGGCAGTTGCCAAGGGGAAACCAATGGATTGCCAGGATGAAGGACCTTCTAGTTGGATCCCCAGCAGTGTTGCTTCCGCCAAGGAGCGACGAGGTGGGGTTGGGACCCAAGGAAATTTAGGGTCCTCGGCGACCTCGTAAATTGGAAGAAAAAATGATACCCTCCCTGAAACTAACAGTTTGCCACTGGAAATGGATGGTTGGAAGATGAAATTTCTTTTTGGGATTGCCTATTTTCAGGGGCGAACTCTTAGTTTTAGGGAGGGTAGGATTCCGCAAGAGGAAATGGAATGATAGATAGCCCAATGCTTGGGAAGCATCCATTTGATGAATTTGTATCACTATGTTCCTGTGAGGCGTTCTGCTTTGTTTACCCACCATGGTCATTGTCACATGAATCCAGCATAGCAATATCGTCACGTCATAGGAGCTGGATGGATGGATACACAAAAAACAGCCGAAAGCTGCACACAAGGTCTGGCACATTACCAGATCACATGTTTGTCCACATCTATGCCAGGGGAGTATGAGGTGGTACCCATTTTGGGGGCATCGTTCCCAAGCAGCAAACAAGCAATGGTCGATTTGAGGGATTTCCATGAAGTTTGGGAATGGGCTTGGTTGGTGTCATGTAATGACGCCTGGCTTGGTTGACGCCTGCATCTTCGTGTCTGACGTGTCAGGTCATGGCCATACGGCACCAATGCCTTCCCGTTGTCCTCCACGACCAGCCAAATGATGATCTTTGAGACCATGGCGTGGGCTCCGTGGGTGGACGTTTCCCCGGCCGGATGTGGCAGGCTTGCCAGCAAAAGGCTGGCAGGCATGGCCAATTTCGTGCCGAAGATCAACAATTTGGGAAAAGCACCATGGAAAAAACAACGGAAAAACAAGAAGTGATGTGGTACTGAAGGATTGAAAGAGTAGTTCAAGTGCCAAGAGATGTACAAATTCCCCAGTTTTGCGAAGAATCGTCCCGAGCTGCAGCACAGCTACCAGCTTTTTTCAAACGAACGCTGGATGCTTCCGAAGCTGTTGCGATTCAACATAGATTTGTATACCTTTGGCATTGAATTTAGTGAGGAAGAAGCAACAGGCTGACTTAGAGATGTCGGCAAGTTGGCTGAGTTCAAGCGAGGTTAAGTGATGTTTTGAAGAAGCTCTTGACTGTCAACGCCCCAAGAAAAATGATATGGACCTCAAAAATGATGGAAATTTCTAATAACAATCCCCTTTTGAAGGGATTTATCTTCAGGTGCCATGATATTGTACAATTTGAATTAGTACGACTTGTTTGCTTCCTGTAGTCTCATGGCGGCTGCTGTCTTCCATGCCGCCAGAGCCTCTGAAATTGGGCACCGCACCGCCTTACCGCCTTTACCACAAGCCATGTAAGCCTCAAGCCGTGCGTGTCAGGTCGTGGGTTGCAGAAGACAACTACGAGCTCTTGACCCTATTACGAGGTCCCGATGTCCTTGTCCATTCATCACGGGATCCTAGTTTCAGTTCATTGTAATTCCTTTCTTTGGTACATTTTGAATCATTTTGACAAGTGATAAGATGTCTGAAAGAACAAAATCCTGCATGAACTTCATGGGTTCCTTTCCATGCGCATGGTGGATTTTAGTGACATCCAAGTCTCGACCATGTGAGAGGCCTCTTCGGCGAGAAGGGATTCATCCATCCACGCCTTCGTGTGGTGGCATCGGCGGGGCGTGGCCTGGTGGCCACTGGAAGGCTACGCAAAGATGAAGTGCTTCTTCAGGCAGGGGATTTTCACCCCGATTTTTTGGGGAAGATGAACCCATTTTGACTAGCATATTTTTCAGATGGGTTGGTTCAACCACCAACTAGGGATGCTGAATGAAGATCTTTTTGTCATTCTTTTCCTCATTCATGTTGAATATTAAATATTGGGCATGCTTAAACCATGGTGTATTCATTTTGATGAAAGGAACCCTATCAATATGTGTTTAGGCAGGGCCCAAAGTATTGCTATTCAAATTCAAATGAAATTCAAATCATTTGGATTCAATTTTTTTCTTGAAAACATCAACATCTCGTGGCTCCATGCGGGCTTCCATCATTGGGAAACGCGACTTGTTTTTGGCTCCAGGTCCCTTTGAAGCGTTTGCTGCGACGGCCCTTGCCGTGGTCCGAAGTAAACTTTGCACCGGAGAAAAAACTCCTGCGGTACCTCTCCGAGGCGCAGCTGGGTGGTGGCAACACCTGAAAATGATGGGTTTCCCAATTCGGAATCTCATTTTTTTAAAGGGCTGATTTTCATGTGAACCATCTTGGTGGTGGCAACTCAAATATTTTTTATTTTCACCCCCAAACATTGGGGAAGATTCCAAAATTTGACTAATATTTTTCAGATGGGTTGAAACCACCAACTCGTCATCTTTTTTGCACATGATTTGCCCATTAGGATACTACTATGGGACTGACATGTGTGTATATTTACGTTTTTTCATGTGTTATAGTTGATTTCTGTAGTAAATTAGTAGATAAACATATACCAGTCCAAACATGGATGCTATGGGTTGACCCCATTTTTTTGGAGAAAATATCCTTCAAAATGGACTAACCTTCGGTCAGGACGAAGAAATCATCGTTTTCCTGGCTGCTTTGCGGACAGAAGGCATTTATAGCGAGTGGTTTCGCTATATCCTAACACTGCCGGAGCAGGAGGCCAATAACAGCCTTTCATGGAACCCTGAGGAGGCGGGGTTTGGGGAATTTTCCAGGAAGCATGTTTGAAACTTGCGAATCTTCATCAAACTTCCCCTACTAGTAGGAAACAAAATATTTCAAGTACCCTCTGGCAACACACCATTTCGCCATTTCGCCATTGGAAAAACCCACCGAAATTCCTGGTAAATAACGATGAAAACTGCTTGATTTCCGTTGCAACATGTTAGTTTAAGGGGGTGTAATACTGCAATTGAAGTTGCCTGGCAGGTTTTCCCATGGTTTTTTGCGCAGCAAACCCTGGAGCATGGTCATCCCATGAGGTCGCAGCCCTTCGTGGCACTCCGGCACACCTTGCGGGTCGTCAACTTCGGCGACAACTGTTGCGCCTGTGCGATGCAGTGACGCAGCTGAGTTGTCGGAAGTCCCAAGGGAGAAATTCGGGGGAAAAATGGTTAAATGGATCGGTTTAGGATGGGTTCCTCAGCTGCATGTCGACAGGGTTACAGGGTTACAGGGTTACCCCCCAAGCATTTCCTATATGAAGGGTTTAGGATGGACTTGGGATAAATTTGGGAAGGACTTGGGGTGGAATCAGATGCAAAGGTTTTGGAATATGAATTGAGATTTGTGCACAAGAATTTGTTTTGAAGACAGGTTACTCACTACAACGGCACTCTTTTTTCTATTTCAATTCTTGTCTTACACATGTGGCGTGGCCTCATTGTTTGTTGAGTGGATTAGCCAATTGGGAAGAAAGGCAGAAAGAAAATGACCACTCCGACTGAAACTAACATGACATAGTCCCTGAAAGTAGGCCGGGCCCCAAAAGGAAACTACAAGTAGTATTCCAACCATCCATTTTCAGGTTCTTTTGCTGTTAGTTTCAGGTTTCGGGTATCGACCTACATTTGGTGACCATGAAACCCACGTGTAGAACCGGATAGATCTGGGAGTTGATAGGCTTCGCCTGGACTGATGTTGTCCAAGTTTTTCTTTTCGCGAAGTTTCTAAAGAAACACGGTGTTGAGTTTCAAAGCTATTTCATGATATATATATATATATACACCTGAATAGTACATACTGACATTGTTATATTGTATGGTATTAGATCATACTATATCATATTATATAGTACTATACTGTATCGCATGAAATAATACTGTATTGAAGTATGTCATAGTGCATTCAGTGATGTGGCCATTGGTTTTGGGCTTGTTGTGGTCGTTTCTCCATTATATTATATGACATAATGTTATGTAATATTACGTTATATTATAGTATACAAGTATGATACATACCATTACTATTCTGTTTTATTATGATCTATTATGTTATGTACTGGCATGTTTTATTTTGCAATGATAGATATGTAATAGTATGCTTCATTGTGTCACATTATATCATATTGCAATATTTCACAATACAGGCATTACATGTTATCATTCTTGGCTATATTGCATCATAGTAAATTACACTATAATACATCGAATCATATTCCATCATTTACACTTATACTATTTTTTTGTCTTGTATTCCATTCTAAGTTACATTACATCATTATTATAATATGAATCTCATGCGGACTTTATGTCTAATATCAAGACCCATGACCTAAAAAAAAACGAAACGCATGTTGAAACATCAACCATCGCCTCGCCTCGTCACGTACGTCAAACGCCGCCTATAGGCGACGCCTTACGTTGGGCTGCCAGTCATTACTGGAGCCGTGCCTTCCGTTTCGCGACGGCCAAGTCCACCTTCCATGCCTTGGTACCTGGAGCCTGGGGAACCCAACGGACACCAACGACGCGGAAACACGAAGTGCTGGAATGAAGGGAAGGGTGTTGTTGTTGTTGTTGTTGTTGTTGTTGTTGTTGTTGTTGTTGTTGTTGTTGTTGTTGTTGTTGTTCATGTTGTTGTTGTTGTTGTTGTTGTTGTTGTTGTTGTTGTTGTTGTTGTTGTTGTTGTTGTTGTTGTTGTTGTTGTTGTTGTTGTTGTTCTATGTTGTTGTTGTTGTTGTTGTTGTTGTTGTTGTTGTTGTTGTTGTTGTTGTTGTTGTTGTTGTTGTTGTTGTTGTTGGTGGTTGAAACGGTTCAGGATGTTTGGGTTCGAAATCTTCGGAATCTCAGTTGGTGTTGGAAGTTTTTTTTGTGCTGGTGGTTGGTGATTTTGGTGCAGAGGTTTCCCTCGTATTTTTTTTTTTGAGATTTAAATCCACAGCTTGCTGGATCACCAATGAACCATTGGTTCCAAATGCCCAGATTTCGGAGAAGAAATGCCTGGAGTCCACGTGGATTTTTTGTTGGAATTATGGGCTGGGAAAGGGATTGATGTCTTTAAAAAAGGTTTTTACAATATCATGCCAAATGACCATTTTGGGTGGGGTGAAGTCGTTTTCTTAGAGCAGAATTTTTGCAGAATCTCCGAATTGAAGGTGGATCTCATCAACTTTGACCCAGACAGCCGAAATTACTTCCGCATGGCTGGGCCACCCTGGCATCCCTTGTGAGGAAGCCACTCTCACCGGTGGGGGACGGAAAGATGTAGAGTTTTCCCGGGGTTTTTGGGCCAGGAAGAGTGTCGTTTATGTTGCTGGCGAGTGGCTAAGTTCGGGAGGGGACGGACAGGAATTTTACAGCAGGCATCCTTACATGTGCCTAGGATCTCCCAGGAAGTTAGGATCAATGGTTAGTAAATGGGTTAGAACCAGCTTATAAATGGGATATATGAGGGTCATAACCCACTTACTAACCATTTACTAACCATCCTGGGAAATCCAAGTACGGTTGGCATTTTGAAAATAGTTAAACCTGCTATTCCTTGGTATTCTGCAGTACTGATCGGTTTTGAATGGAAAGATGCTTCAGAAATGAAAAAGTTATCTTGGAAACCGTCAAACCTGAGGCCGGGAGTATTTTGAAGGAGAAGAGATTCTGGATTCTTATGGAGGCAGCAGTCACGATGAACAACGAACAACTGCATGTTGAACGTCTATTTGTTGAAGTCTTTGTTCAACAAGTTGGGAGATATTTGCTATGAATAACAGTGGATTTTACTTACTTGCTTTCTTGAAGCATGGCTGCTTTCCATTCATTTGATTTGCACAAGACAACCTTGTCTTGAGGCAAAAATGACACCTACCTATTGACGCACTATGGCTTTTTGCACAAGGAGCGAATGCAGATTTTCCAACTCGAATCTGTTGACCGAAGGCGAGACTTGCATGTAGGCGACCGACAGTTGACGCTTCGTTTGGGTGATCATTTTTTGCAGCCAGTTGCATCCATCAGTGTCGATTTGTCCTTTTAAAATTAACTTGGCCTTGTGAAAATTGGAGTTGCCAGAGCCTCAAAACCCCAAATGTCTCCTAAAGCATGTGAGCAATGAAAAAAGTATATAGGGGATGAAATCCTACCCAGGTATTTGGTGATTATTTCATAAACATTCATAAACCATGAAATAAGGATCCCGTCATCAAACAACCAGGATTCAATGGAACATGTGGCGTTTTTTTTTCCCGTGGCTCATGTTGATCAGGTGATGTTGACACATGTTGACACTTTTCCCGCAACACCTTGCGGCTCAAAGCGGTCAACAGACACCTCGACGCCAACAAAAACCGGTGCTCGGTCCTGGCCCTAAAAACGGTCGAAAAGCTGCAGGAACCCATGCTTTGGAGCCGTGAATTCCAGATTTTCACGCTTAGGTCGGTCACAGCCATGACCATCAAATACTCCCGTGAGTCCAAGAATCCTAGCAAGGCACCACCGACTCTTGGCGCGCCTCCCGAAGCCTGTGCTTTGTGGGTTACAAATTTTGCTCGGGTTTGTTCGGGGAAACAAGACCATTCAATATGGGTGTTTCCAAAAATAATGAGTTTTCTCCCCAAATCATCCATTAAAAAATAGGGTTTTCCATTACTTTCAAAATGGAGGGTTTTCCCCCTATTTTTGGAAACGCCCTATATGAAAGAAATGGTTGGGTTGTGGTTGCGTAAACTCCCTTTAACTATGTACAGTTAAGTTTGCCGCCCTGGGATGAACTTCAAAATTCCAAAGTATCCAATCCGAAAGTTGTGGAAAGGCCTGCAAGGCTCAGGGCGTGGATCTCCGAGTGTGTCCTGGCAGGAAAGAAAGAGATGTGTAAAGTTGAGCAGTGGAAGAAATCTTGATTTACTTGTTGTTTCTTGAGTTGTAGTTCATGTTATCTTTCCCAAGAAAAAAGTATTGGGATTCCGGCTTTTGTGAAGGTGGCACACTTTCTTTTCAAGAATGCATGGGAGACAGATTCTCAAAAGATTTTCAAAAGCAAGATGTGCAGTGCATGATATGTGGGCTGAGGCACTACAAGAATACCTATGAGACAGCACAGGCCGAGAAGCAAGTGCACACGGGAAGATAAGGGAATTCTGCCACTGTTCTCAGCAAACAAGACTGCCCTTTGACATCTCTTGCAGGCCATCAAGGGCATGACCCTTACTGCTGCCAAGCAGTACTTGCAGGATGTTTGCGACAAGAAGAGGTTCGCAAGTTCAGAGTATTTTCAAAAAATCTTTAGGCAATCTGATACAATGCAGTCGAAGCTTGACGCTTAATGAGTCTGGGGCTACAGGTGCGTCGTGTTCCGCAAGTACAGGGGCACCATTGGTTTGGAGATCCAGTTGTGATGGGTGGGTGGCGTAAAAGTTCGCAACTTTTGTTGGGAAAAAAAGGTTGTGATTGCGACACTTTGGAATATCAAAAATAGAAAAAAATCAGCAACCGTGAGACTTGTGAGAAGCAAATACTTCAATCAGTTGTTCATGACCTATTCAAGAGAAGGCACTGAAGGTACATGCGCTTTCTATCTTGCGCAACTTGAACATGCAAAAAGGAGGTCAGGATTTTTTCTGCATCCTTATCCACAGCTGAATACAAGACACATGATCTGAATCTTGCAAGAATTGAATCTACATTAAGGTTGTGGTGATTCTTTCCTCTCAACAAGAAACATGTTCACTGCATATTCACTTGCTACGACACCAGAGGAAGCAAGTTCCCTGACGTCTTCAGGTCGTACTCCTCAAGCCAAGGAGTTCAAGGCCACTCAGGTGCAGATCTAGACATGCTATGTCAATCAGGACATCAAAATTTCTTGAAACGGGGACATGATAGAACATGATATGATACAGCCGGGGACAGAGCTTGAGTTTTGAAAATCTGGCATCTGCGGTGTCTTTTTGCTTTTGCAATTGTTTTGCGACGTGACTCGCCCACAAGTTGACATCTGATATTGATCTCATTTTGATCTCCATCATCATGGCTTTGGATACAGAAACATCAGTCAATCCAAGGGGCTGTGCATGATTGTCAGGGACGCTGGCCGGTGAAGTCAGCCAAGATTGTCCTCGGCCTGTTGAGGTATGCTGCATGCTGCATCTAGCACGAAATCGTTTGGGAATTAACAAAGAAGGGATGGAAATTGCGGTGCATGTCTACATGTTGATGCAATTTATAGATGTTTATGCAACTTCTGAATCAGTTTGAGGATAGAAAGACTTAGCAACACCTGCCGCATTTTGGCAGGAATGCCGAGAGCAACGCTGAGTTCAAGAACTTGGATGCTGAGAAGCTGTTTGTGGAGCACATCCAGGCTGGCAACAAGAGAATCTCATCTCAAATCCCAAATCAATTCTGAACCTTTATCCTTTCATATCCTTTCATATCCTTTCATATCCTTTCATATCCTTTCATATCCTTTCATATCCTTTCATATCCTTTCATATCCTTTCATATCCTTTCATATCCTTTCATATCCTTTCATATCCTTTCATATCCTTTCATATCCTTTCATATCCTTTCATATCCTTTCATGTTCCTTTCCTTAATCACTTCTGAACCTTTTAATTTTTGTTGCATAAAGTTTTTTTTTGATTCTCCGGCAAGAACTGGAGGTGAACGCTGCCCAACAGGGCCGCAGACGCACATACCGTGCCCACGGTCGTATTGGCCCATACATGTGCCGTCCTCAGACTAGCTCAGGATTTTGTGCACATTCTCAAGCGATACCTGCGATACCTATGATTTGACAAGCGGAAATTTTAATCATGCAAGTGATCGAGCAAGAGCGTGTTTGATGCTTGAGGAACTGCCCCTGCCACGTCGAGATGATCTTGTCCGAGAAAGAGGAGACTGTAGAGAAGGCCGTGGAAGAGGCGAGGGCATCTTTTCAAATCAACCGTGTTCTTCGATGTCTCATTTCGGAAAGCCCTTGGCCATTGCCGACAGCTGTTAATATCGTGACTGTCTTTGTTTGTCGTTGATTGTCCTTGATTGTCGTTGTCATTGTTGGCAGGATGCCAAGCCCAAGAAGTTTACCCGCAAGCAGTTTGCCAAGTTGCGCCTCAAGGTGCAGCTGCAGAATCTAAATGTCACTTGTAGGAAATTCTTGATGTCCAAGCCAGATAACATTCTTTTCTTGGGGTCTAAACGGAGGTTCTTGTGTTTGTTTAGGGATTGTTGTGGCTTTGACTTGTGACTGGCCATGTTGCAGGTTGGTGGTGACCAGTGAGCCACTTGATTTGGATCTCAATGCTGCGCGTCGTGGTGCTGTGTGGTGGAAAAAGATGCAGCACATGTTGTGCCAGCTGTGCCCAGTCTTTTTGAACAGTAATGCAACACTCAGGTTTCAACTGAAGTTCATGAAATATGGATCTCAGCTACTTCAAAGAAGGTTTTTCATTAAAAAAAGACGAAACTTTGGATAATTTTGGGTATCCAGACCCGGAACAACAACATCATTTCCACAACTGCTGTGCTTTTGACGCCATATTTGGCTCAAAAAAAAGGCGGACGAAAAAACCAACGCAGACACCAGGTCGGCTGAAGATTTCCGGTCGGCTGTGTGTCGTCAACCTGCATTGCTGGCGGGTGGGTTTCCTCGGTGTTACCCCTGAGGTGCGGAGCTCCCAGACGTAGCTATGACCATCAAGTATTCCCGCGAGTCCAAGAACCCTAGCAAGGCGGGCCTGAGATTTTTGAATCTTCCAAAGACTTTTTTTGTAAAAGAGAGAAACAGAACACAACCCCAAAACAGCGAAATAACATTTATTCCTTTTTTTATTCATCATTTCAATCATGTCTTTCCAGACTATGGATGGACACACACACACACAAATAGACGCCGGATATTCCGAATACCTATCGCACCACGAATCGATGCCTTGTTGAGGCCTGCAAGGCTCAGGGTGTGGATCTCCGAGTGTGACTTGGATGGCCAGGAATGGTAGGGATGGGATGCTGTGGACCCGTGTGAGAACTTCGGACGCGGACTCGGATTTGATACCCCAACTGGAAGATCAGCTTCATTTGGTTTGCCCTGAACTAAACCATTGAGTCGGATGGGTGTTGAAATGGCTAACAAACAATATCATGAATAGATGTCACTGGATGTTGCCTTCCGCAATGTCGTGAATAGCAGTCCTACTAGGCTTTTCTTGCCACTTGTCCTTCCAAATAACACAAGTGCAGGGAGGTTCTACGCCACAGCAAAGACAACAGCATGTGTCCATGACATGTGGGCTGAGGCACTACAAGAATACCTATGAGACAGCACAGGCCGAGAAGCAAGTGCACACGGAAAGATCAGGGAATTCTGCCACTGTTCTCAGCAAACAAGACTGCCCTTTGACATCTCTTGCAGGCCATCAAGGGCATGACCCTTACTGCTGCCAAGCAGTACTTGCAGGATGTTTGCGACAAGAAGAGGTTCGCAAGTTCAGAGTATTTCAAAAAATCTTTAGGCAATCTGATACAATGCAGTCGAAGCTTGACGCTTAATGAGTCTGGGGCTACAGGTGCGTCGTGTTCCGCAAGTACAGGGGCACCATGGGTTTGGAGATCCAGTTGTGATGGGTGGGTGGCGTAAAAGTTCACAACTTTTGTTGGGAAAAAAGTTGTGATTGCGACACTTTGGAATATCAAAAATAGAAGAAACTTCAGCAACCTGGCGACTTGTGAGAAGCAAATACTTCAATCAGTTGTTCACGGCCTATTTCAAGAGAAGGCACTGAAGGTACATGCGCTTTCTATCTTGCGCAACTTGAACATGCAAAAAGGAGGTCAGGATTTTTTCTGCATCCCTATCCACAGCTGAATACAAGACACATGATCTGAATCTTGCAAGAATTGAATCTACATTAAGGTTGTGGTGATTCTTTCCTCTCAACAAGAAACATGTTCACTGCATATTCACTTGCTACGACACCAGAGGAAGCAAGTTCCCTGACGTCTTCAGGTCGTACTCCTCAAGCCAAGGAGTTCAAGGCCACTCAGGTGCAGATCTAGACATGCTATGTCAATCAGGACATCAAAATTTCTTGAAACGGGGACATGATAGAACATGATATGATACAGCCGGGGACAGAGCTTGAGTTTTGAAAATCTGGCATCTGCGGTGTCTTTTTGCTTTTGCAATTGTTTTGCGACGTGACTCGCCCACAAGTTGACATCTGATATTGATCTCATTTTGATCTCCATCATCATGGCTTTGGATACAGAAACATCAGTCAATCCAAGGGGCTGTGCATGATTGTCAGGGACGCTGGCCGGTGAAGTCAGCCAAGATTGTCCTCGGCCTGTTGAGGTATGCTGCATGCTGCATCTAGCACGAAATCGTTTGGGAATTAACAAAGAAGGGATGGAAATTGCGGTGCATGTCTACATGTTGATGCAATTTATAGATGTTTATGCAACTTCTGAATCAGTTTGAGGATAGAAAGACTTAGCAACACCTGCCGCATTTTGGCAGGAATGCCGAGAGCAACGCTGAGTTCAAGAACTTGGATGCTGAGAAGCTGTTTGTGGAGCACATCCAGGCTGGCAACAAGAGAATCTCATCTCAAATCCCAAATCAATTCTGAACCTTTATCCTTTCATATCCTTTCATATCCTTTCATATTCCTTAATCACTTCTGAACCTTTTAATTTTGATTGCATAAAGTTATTTTTTTGATTCTCCGGCAAGAACTGGAGGTGAACGCTGCCCAACAGGGCCGCAGACGCACATACCGTGCCCACGGTCGTATTGGCCCATACATGTGCCGTCCTCAGACTAGCTCAGGATTTTGTGCACATTCTCAAGCGATACCTGCGATACCTATGATTTGACAAGCGGAAATTTTAATCATGCAAGTGATCGACCAAGAGCGTGTTTGATGCTTGAGGAACTGCCCCTGCCACGTCGAGATGATCTTGTCCGAGAAAGAGGAGACTGTGGAGAAGGCCGTGGAAGAGGCGAGGGCATCTTTTCAAATCAACCGTGTTCTTCGATGTCTTATTTCGGAAAGCCCTTGGCCATTGCGGACAGCTGTTAATATCTTGATTGTCGTTGTTTAAGTGTTTGTCGTTGATTGTCCTTGATTGTTGTTGATTTTCGTTGATTGTCCTTGATTGTCGTTGTCATTGTTGGCAGGATGCCAAGCCCAAGAAGTTTACCCGCAAGCAGTTTGCCAAGTTGCGCCTCAAGGTGCAGCTGCAGAATCTATCTAAATGTCACTTGCAGGAAATTCTTGATGTCCAAGCCAGATAACATTCCTTTCTTGGGATCTAAAAGGAGGTTCTTGTGTCTGTTTAGGGATTGTTGTGGTTGCAGGTTGGTGGTGACCAGTGAGCCACTTGATTTGGATCTCAATGCTGCGCGTCGTGGTGCTGTGTGGTGGAAAAAAGATGCAGCATATGTTGTGCCAGTTGTGCCCAGTCTTTTTGAACAGTAACACTCAGGTTTCAACTGAAGTTCATGAAATACTTTGCTGAGTTTGGATGTAGTTTGGATGAATTTGAATCCAACCAAAGCAATCATCAAGTTTGTTTTCAATTCAATCGGTTAATCGATAGTCAGGTTTGATTTGCATGAATTTGCCACAGGATCCAAAGAAGAGTTACCTGAACTTGGCAATGCCCAGAACGGAAGAGCCCCTCAGCTGAGAATGTAGCTTTTTCGCACCAAGAGTTCCCAACCAAATCTGACAAATGTTCACTGTCACTATTCAATGTGTTTTGTTGGCAATCAGTATACAAATGGATGATCTCTAACTCTCAGCATCGGCATGCTTCGATCAATCCCTTTTCTTTTTCTCTTGAACACCGAAATGAAACGTAATTTCTAAGGCAATAAAAGGGTTTTTGACACTTTTCCGGGTGGTTTGTTCCGAGGCATCAGGAGTTGAAGCAGCGCATGATCGCAGCGGTGAGGTGAGCCGAAGATGAAACTGAGGAAAAACTGCCGGAAAAAAACTAATGAAAGTTTCCAACAAAGGTTCAAAGACAGCTTTTTTTTTGATTTAAAAAAGCAAGGTGGGGCATGTTACAGCGTGGTGTTTGCATTTTTGCAGTGCTCATCATTTTTTTAAGGGTTTTAATCTTGAATTAATCTGGTGAGGCCAGAGGCGAATCTCAAGATCTGGTCGGAAGGCCGAGTGGAAGACGCCAACTTGTGCGGCAGCTCAGAACAGATTTTTTGTAACAAATCGTTACGACGTGTGTGCGATGTGAGTCATGATTTTTACCACCTTTTGTTGGGAAGGAATCTTTTTTTGTGTTTCATGGTCAACCTTTGGTTTGTTGTTTCACTGTTTCGTCTACTTGCGACCTGATACTTTGAGGTTGCGACTGACCATGGCGACAAAGGAAGAGTTCAGTCCGGGGGAGCGGATTGGGGATTCTGGGAATGACCTTACCGTCCAAACTCTTGGCTATGAAGAGAAAACTTCGCAACCACCAGGTCAGATTTTGTTGACGTGCCCTTTTTGCATCCTACAACCCTACAGGTTTAGCTATGTTGAGGACCCAAACCCTACAGGTTCAATCGATTCAAGCTTGGTTGAGACATCTTCCCCCAAGTCGGTTTGCAGAGACTCCTAGAAAGCCTTAAAGTTGCATCCACCTCATGGTATTGTGAATCCGAGGTGCCTTCAATGCACATGCATTGCTCTCTCGATCGCCACTGCCTGTGGCACGTTACTGGGCTGTAAAGTGATAAACCCCAGAGTACAAAACACTAAACACCTACTCAGATGGATTGAAAATAACTCTTGGGAACATCAGGGGTCAGTATTTCCCAAATTTTGCTAAATGTCCAAGTGTGAAACTGGTTTTGTGGGGGGCCATCTGGGAGAAAGTGGTCTTGTTTTTAATTTTGACGCTCGCACTTGCTTCATAGACATAGTAAGGCCAACATCCAAGACCCCTTGACAGGAATTGAAGAAGTTTGGAATTCTTCCTGCACTCATTTGAACCTACTCAACCAGTATTTTTTCTAAATCACCAAGAAACACTTCAAAATGACAGTCAAACAAACCCCATGGGTTTTTAGACCTTCACCATTGCGCATTGATTCAATTGTCTTTTTCAGGTGTCTGGCGTACGGAAGGGCGGATGCTTCTGTGGTTGATGCAGAGTTGCCAATGGCACCTCACCGAAATCCGGAGGAACTTTGTGATCCCTGGAAAATTGCCGGAGTTTTTGTTTTCCGTGAAATCTTCCTATCTAAAGCTTTTTTTTTGGTTTTGGTAGATTTCTCACAAAATTCAGGAAGTACCGGTGAGATTCTCGGCGAAATCCTCGGGAAAAAGATGTTGGAAGCTCCAGGACTGTGCCAAAGACAGAACTTTGTCGTCCGCATCTGAACAGATTGGTGATGGACTATCGGGTGCCCAGATTGAAGGGGGATGGTTTTGGAGTGATGTTTTGTTTTTTTTTAAACAACCATGGATGTTACAGCTAATGGTTTGGGGCCCGGTGGTTTGGGGCCCGGTGGTTTGGATTCCGTAGGGATCCCCGAAAGTCAAAAGGATTGGGATTTTTACTTAGGGGCACCCCGATTGAATCCCCAAACTACGCGGCCTCAAACCAACAAAAAAAACCATTACTTGAGGAGTTTTTTTCGCTTTTCATCAGCAAAACAGCCTCCTGAAAGAACTAACTAACATATCACCTACTGGCAATGGCAGATTTTCGAGTCGATGATTTTCCTTGGAAACCAAGGCTCGCACGGAGATGATTTGGCAACAGTGCACGGAGGAGGCCCTAAAGCGCCTTGGCCACGTGCCACTTGAGCCTGAGAAGCCACAGAGGCTTGGAAGCCAAAATAAATTACGACTGTCATGAAATCGGTACGCAACGCAAAATGAAAACTGCAAATGGTATGTAATCGTCTTGGATTTGTCGTCCCTTTTTGGTGTGGCATGATATTTTGATATATTTTGTATTATTTTCTGTAGTTTTAATTCAGAAGGCATCTTTTTTTTGTGCTTTTGTGAAGCCTTTGACTCTCTTGTCCCAGGTCAGAGTGCGCAGTTCCTTCCACAGTGGAGGGTCCAAAGATGACGCTTGCTAAGGTGTGTCTTTTACTAGTGTTAGTCGAGTCATCAAGAATTTCAGGTACCCAAAATGGAGGTACTGAAACCTTATAAGGCTTTTTTGGGGGTGGGTTTTCCCTTACCTAAGCCTTACATACAGCTTCTGTAGGTGAGTACCTCCATTTTAGGTACCTGAAATGTTTGGTGAAGAAGCACTTGCTTTATCCTGATAGTGAGGGTCGCAATCCACAAGTAAATCAGACATTCAGACCCGATCAAGCAGAGAAGATTCTACAAACACCCCCATTTGAGCAATGAAAAAACCCCTGGTTGTTTAGGGTTTATAGGGAATTATACTACACAGTTATATAGGGATTATTTCCATAAACCATCATAGGGATCCCTACTACTTAACCAGTATGATTGGATTCATTTGGTGCAAGCTGTGGGCAATTTTCTTGGAAGTTGCAGGTGGAAGGAACACAACGAAAAGCGAACCGACGAGGAAAAGGCTGAGAGAATCCTGGGATCGTTTTTGTTTCAGCAATTTTTGCCGCCGTTTTTCATGTCCATGCTCAACACCATAGATGCAAAGGCATATGTAAGATCAGGTGAACCGACTATCTTTCAACTGTTGCTTCGCTTCAAGCGCCGTGCGCCGTTTTCCACTTTTCGAATCAGGTACTAGTACCTCAAAATGGCGCCAGGGCATCTCAGGAGTTTCAGGGATTTTTCGGTTGCAAAAAACCTTCCGTGTTTTTTGAATCGGCCCAACTCGAGGTGAAGCTGTGCGCTTCTCCAGTTTAACCTTGAGGTGTGCGGCTTGCTAGGTGGATTCTCAACTGTGATAACAACCATGTTACTCCTTCGATTCGTTTTTTTAAGGGATTTTCAAAGCCGTTTGGCCGTTTGGCAGTTCCACAATGGCGGGCCAACCTTCTTGAAATATCAGGTGTGGATCCGTGTGAGCCTAAGATGTATCAGTAGTGATTGTCTTTGTTGATCATAGTTGAATACTGTGCACTGTGGCCAAAAACCCAACATGTATAAATTGAATTGAATCCATTTGAATGAATAGGTCTTATCATTTTTTCTGTAATATTCATCCAAAGTCCATGTGAATTCGTCAGATAAAACATCTCTAAACTATAAACTTATCAAACAAACGCATAGGATAACACAGCCGCGGCTGCCATGGAACACCCCGGAGAAAGCAACCAAACTCATCTGAAACTTCAAGGCCTGCCCTGTTTGGATGCACAAGCTCGCTGCTACAGCTCTGGTGCGGGGCGGACTGGCTGTTAGTTTCAGGAAGTGTAGAATCAAAAATACGATGAACCTGATTTTGGTCCAAATTGTGCAAAGCTATGATCAAAAAGTACCTTTAAAGGCTCCGCAACGTGGTTGTTGACATTCCTAATCACATCACTGGTCAGCACTGACCCCAAGCGTAAACGCCAAACTGGCCCCTTGGCTCAAGTATGGCAAGGGCACCGCGCTTTCCTTAAAACTCTGAGGAAAGCAGGGGGAGCTCCCTCGCACGTTCCACAAAATTCATGGTGTTGAAATCAGTTGTGTCCAAAAAAGTGTTTTTCCCGTTTCTCAGGGTGGAAAAAACACCTTGTGCTGTTTCAAAGTTCCTTTAAAAACGCGCGAGGAATTTCCCCTGCCTTGGGCCGGTCGCTTTTGACGCCTGATAGTGTACTACCGGGAAATCGAATGTAAACTGACTGAACTTTACACACATTTTCATAGCATTTTCAGCCCGGCTGCCCAGTTGACTCTCAAAGTTCTTGAGCTGACATTTTTTGCCACCAAAAGATTTCCACTACAATAGATGCCTATGCTTGGTAAACTCTAATCAACTTCTAATTTTATGGAGGTTTCAAGAGAAACATTCATGGGTCGTTCCAAGGCTTTTCAGTATGGAGCGTCCTAGCTCTTTCTCAAGACGACCTATTGTGTTGGGAACTTAGTGTGCCTCAGGTTTCATCAAAACATCCATTGACACCTCCAATATCGGCATCAAGAAGCAGGAATTTCACCTGCAAGATGGCCAGAAGTATAGTACAAGGTATGGCTTTTGAAGTGCCCTCCAAGAAACGATATGCGAAAAGGAAAATCATCGACTCAAAAAAGTACCCAAACTTTCAGTGATCCTTCGTTCGGGTAGCTTTTGAAGGGCGGCTTTTTTTCTCATCAACTCTGAGGCAAGCAGATTCTATGCCATTGATCTTGCAGGGCCGAACCTCTTTGAGTTTCCTCGCCAGCCTTGGTCTTACAAATTTGCAATTGCTACAGGCGGGTTGGGTTTTTTGGAGGTCGTGGGCATAGACCAACTTAAAGGACTTTCTTCGCAATGATCGGCACTGCAGAGTCTTTTTTAGTGAAACTGTTGATGCTTCAAATAAAATGCGGGCGATCACCACCTGAGAGATATAAAAACCCTGAAAATAATGGGATTTCAACTACCAACCTCAACTGGTGAGTTCACCGGATTTCTTCCCCAAGCTGCAGAAGCCGTTTCGACGTTTGGGGGCTCCAACCTTGTCAGATCCTCTTGGCTGTGGTCTTTCTATTACATGCAGCTGATGGTGCCATGTTGCCGGGCATTTTCAAGGCACATCATCGGATCGGGAGGTTTTTCAGGTGGCTTTTTTTTTGGGGGGGGAACAATAATTGTCAAATATTCGTAAGGATTTTAAAAACCAAAAAAAGAAGGCCTTGCCACCAACTCCAAACCACCAACCCCAAAGCCGCCAGTTTTATCTCTATTGAGAATTGAAAAATATGTGAAGCTATTTGGAAGTGATTTTTGCAGCAGCCTTGGATCATTGGTACAGCCCCTGAAGTTTCACATAGTTTCACCTGAAATTGATGGGAAACCAAAATTCGGAATCTCCTTTTTTAGAGGGCTGATTTTCAGGTGAAGCAACCATTAAATTTCAGGGGTGTACAGTGTTTCCTGGTTTCCGTCCAAAAAGTGCTGGGGATTTTTTCATCCGAATTGACGAACGCGAGGCTCTGGAAGAAAACTTGGCGAACGCAACACCTGCACCTTGGATGATTCGAACGAAGCTGTTGAAAAACCTGTTGAATGGGTCGGGGGTTGATGGATTTTTGTTGTGTTTTCGCAAGATTTTGCTCAGCTTTTTTTTTTACCTGCCCAGTTTTCGGGCCATCCGCTTAAATTGCCTCGCAGATTTGCAGTTGTAAAAACCAGGTAGTGTGGCCCAGCTTCACCATGGTTGTAGACACAAAAAATATATCAAAATACTGGGATTTCCCAACAAACAAATCATCATCACAGCTACTTGAGGTCACCTTGGGTAGCATTGTTTTTGTAGTGAGCTCAGGAAATTGTTTGAACGTCGACCCCAAAAATTCGTTGGAAATTTGGGAAAAATGCCAGGTTGAAGCCCTTTGCCACAGCCTTGCAGTTTTGGCACCTTGGTTGAACAATTTAGCCTTGGCTTCGAATAGCGTATGGCTGTTCGTAAATGAGATGAGATTTGATCAGGGTAACTTTATCAGTGATTCTTTTTTTTGGCATCCATCAGCTTTTGCGGTTGTTTTTTGTTAACGATATTTTTTTGAAGATGTTCGATGATGTTCAGGTCTGGGGAGTTTTGGCAGATCGCTATTGCAAGCTTACCATGCTCATGTATGCGTTCCTTGGTCGGGCGTTGATCGTTGAAACAACCTTTGGACACCAGAAACCGTGAAACATGAAGCTTTTTTTCGGCCCTAAGAATACACGTTTTCGTACCCCTAAAATGAAGGAAACGTAGGTTCCCAACGCAATCCATTCCAGCTCAACACGCATGCTTTTTGTTCCACATGTCTGCCTTCAGCTCCGGAATGGAAGACCCTAAGAGTAGAGTATTTCGGAGTCGTTTCCCAAGTCGTTTCCTAAGGACCTTGGCCCTATGCTCAGTTGGGTTTCAGAAGGTTTTCAAATTTTCGGCGTTTTCGAGAGAGTGAGTTACGTACTTTTAGTTGAGCAAACTTCTAAGAAAGTGAACTCAACCCGTCAACTTGTGGGCTTTCCTCTATCTCTGAAAGTTTACTTAAATGCCTCTTGAAGTCGCCATTGCCAGCTGCGACCAAGATGTGGGGCATGGTCACATGTTTGACGGCCTTCGTCACTGGAGTCCGTGTGCTTTTTATTGTCCGTGCAGTGGCAGGCGGGGAGAAAACATGGAGATTGTGGAATTTTGTTGATAGGAACGAATGTTTGTGGCTTAGTGTTGAAACAGGGTGATTTTTTAACAGAATTTGTCTGGATCTTTGAGATTTGTTTGTTTGCCCCCAAAATACCTAGAAAAAAATGAAACTTCAAAAAGGAATCGTCCGATTCTTCTGATTTCTGTCGGAAGGCACTGTGGGAGCAGCACTAGGACCTTTGTCCGGATGCCCAAGCATCAATTCATCCAAAAAATGAGTTGGTTTTCTGCTGTGTTTGTGTGTTTGGTTTCCGGGACCCTTCATTTTTGATCCACCTCCAATAGTAGTTACCTCTCCCATAGTACTACACTCCGGTAATCTAACATAGCCGGCTGGAAAATGGACCCGGATTGAGTCGACGTATTTCCTATGAAACATGGGGGATATGCCATTGCTATGTTAGTTTACCAGAGGGTAATGGTCCAAATTTAATTGTTTCAATCCAAGGATCCAGTTTCCACCCGCACTGAGACATGAAAGTTCACTGAGGTCACAAGGACTCATTGGAGCGACCTGCCCTGCCACTGATCGAGGTCTCCTTGCCGTTGCTGGCATTGTTTTTTTTTTTGAATTTGAAAAGATGTAACATGTCTCTAACTTCAAAAAACTGTTTAGCGACTTTGTTGACAGCTAAAGTCTTTTCGTATTTTAGATAATTTCCCTGGAAGTGCGAAGTGCCAGCATTTTTTTTAATAGGTTAACGTTTATTTCCTAAGGGTTTGACTCATCATCCTTTAAAGGGAGTGAGTGAGTTTCACCGCCAGGGCGAGCCTTTGGATGGCTCATTGCATGTGGACAACTGGGTTTCATGTTGGGAGTCGGGGAACTTAATGGGGAACAAAAAACAACAGAAAAGAGAGCACATTTCATTCATTGCTTGTCATTTGGCAGCGTTTCCTTTGTGTATTTTGCGATAACAACCGCGAGTTTTTCGGCAATAATCTATCGATTTAATCTAGTTACGCGTTCCGTTTTTAGAGGGTTTGTGTGGTGTTTGCTAAAGGTTCCTATCTCTGTGATGTTTTTTCTTTGATCTCTACCACAACTGAAGTTGTGAACTACATAAACCTGCCGAAGCTTCGAGGTTTTATTGGCTGGAGCGACTTCTCACATGCAGGTGCTATGAACAACTTGAAGAATCGACGGCAGATTTCTGTTCTTCACATATTTTCAGCCCGCATGTGTTTGAATGGGTATTGATTGATAGCAATTTTTTTGTCAAGAAAAAATGTGGGAGTTGTGAAACTGCATGAAAAGGTGCCGTTGCATGTTTGTGTGAGTCGACATCATGTTTTGCAAACAAACATGTACCTGTTTTGGAGGTGTTCTTTTTCAGATCAGATTGAAAGAGGGCTTCAAAATGAGCAATTATAAAAAAAACTGGTCGTTTAGTAAGGGTACGTAGGGGATATTACATAAGCCAGTTTGGATTATTTCATAAACCATTCTATACCCTAGGGATCCAATCACCTTCTGAGAATGGTAATCGAACCTAAATACCCTGCTGAGGAGGTGATTATACACCCCAATCATCATCTGACAAGGTGATTGGATCCCTAGGGATAAGGATCCCGTCATTGAACAACCAGTATTTCACGGTTCAAGTATCCGAGCCCTGTTGAGTGGTTCGTCAGGTTATTAAGGGCTGGCGTGGCACCTTCATGCTGATGGGACTTTGCACGTGACTTTGGCGGCAGTGCCTTCGTGGTGACGTGGCACGTGTCAAAGTATTAAGATAAGCTTAGCAAACAAGCCATGAATCGGGAATGCGTATTATATGACAGAAATTTCCATTGTGATACTGTGGATTGAAGACATCCGGCGTTCACCAGTTGATAGGTAGTTTATCCTGTTATTCACAGGGTTTTATACATGCTAGGTGGTGCAGGATTTCTTCCATCAGTATGAAAACTGTTTGTTTGCTTGAGAATTTTGGGGGTAACCTGCTGCACCTGCCCAAGGTTATTCTTGACTTTGATTCTCTACATGGCAAGGATGGAAGTCGCGTGGGGAGCCTGAATAACAAATCCTCGGTCCAACCAACCCCGCAAGAACATGGGTTTGACCGTATTACTCTTGCAACTTAGGAGGTGTTTTTCGTGCAATTATTTTTTATGTTGATTCTGACAACAGCTTTTCCGTGGAAAATATGGGACAATTTAGCTTATTTGCCCCACAAATGGAAAAAAACAACTGGTTGCAGCCATTGTTTTTTTTTGTTTGTGAACACAGCTGGGTGTTTCCAAAAATAGGGGTACCCCCAAAACACTTCACAATGATCAGTTTTAGTGGGAAAACCCATGGTTGTTGGGTACCACCATTTTAGGAACCTCCCAGTCCAAGAAACAATTCCCAGTTGGGCCATGGTTTGGGATGTTTTTTGAGGCGCGGTTTGTTCAAAGAGTCCCGCACGTGGGCGCAACTCTCCGCTGCGACGAAGAAGGTGAGAGGAGGGGGAAGGCTGCTAACGGTGAGGATGTGTCCTGAATTGATAGGACCAGAGTTCAACCAAATGTCAACATGTATAATTTGCTGAGCAATATTTCCTCAAAATATACATTTGTGAATTTTGGACATCAAACTTGGACTCGTTTCAAAAAACAACCAATGAACCATCCGGCAATGAAAGAGGTGAAACCTCACGTCAGACATGGTTTCGATGTGTTCAGGGCACTCCTTCTGGCCAGCCTTTGAATGATATTTGCAAGGTGCCGGAGTGAGGGTTGAAAAAATTTCCAGAATCAGAGGGCAGGTGGAATTTTGAGTTTTTTTTCCGGATTTTTTTCCAATATGGTTTGGGGTGAAACACCGTACCAAAAGAATTGTTCGGAATTTCACAGCTTAAACGTCATCTATGGATTTTTAGTTGTTTTTCAAAAAAAAATGACACCCCTTGAAAAACAAATACCGCTCGGCAGGACTTGAATTTCATGTTGGCTCGGCCATCATTTTGGGTGTTGTGACTTGGTACCCACTGAATGATTCCCGGTGTGGGGTTGTGGTAGATGGGCGCGGTTTCGACAAGAAGTGACAAGAAGACGTTGATTTTCAGCAAAATCTTGGGTTTTTACTATGGTGAAAGGATGGAAGTTGGTTTGGAAATTTTGCAAAATCGTTGCAGTTTTGGTTGCCACAAATCTTAAACGCATGCCAGAAATGAAGCTCAGAACAAACCATATTCAGATTCCAGATTGGACCGCAGCACTTATTTGATCTTACAAGAGACAGTACCTTCCAAAACATTTGGTAAACAACGAACAATTCCAGAAAGTGACAAAATGTCGTTTGATTTTTAAAAACAAATCTCATCATTGAAATCTAATTGAAATAAAGGAGTCCTTCATTGGATCCGCTGAAACCATTTCCTCCAAAACTCCCAAGGATCATCCAGGGTGCCTTCGCCAGCACCACTGTGAAGGCTTCGAGCTCGGCCTACTGTACTCGGAGGATCATCCCAGTTAGTGGTTAAGAACCATTGGTGATCATAAGTCCTCCAAGTAGGGCAACGTGGGACCCTTCCCAAATGGCCTAAATCGCTTACAAAATGGTGGTTACTAAGCACTTACTACCTAGGATGATCGATCCTCCAAGTATCCGGTTGTGGAATACGATCAAAGTAAGAAACCATGAGAAATGATGAATCAAACATCTTGCTTGCGCTGCAGAATAGCAATGGTGCAACAACAACAACAACAACAACAACAACAACAACAACAACAACAACAACAACAACAACAACAACAACGTTTGCCATGACATTCACGTATATGTCAGGCCATGCAGTACCAAGTGATGTGGTACCAATATTTGGGTTTCAGTGATCTCAGTGCTGCAAGTATTGCCTGCGCAGCACCTCGGCGAAAGAGCCGTGACAACTGGTGACCACATTCTTCGGAGAGATGCAAAGTGCTTTTGGGTGTTTAGGTACAAGAATTACAGAATGGTACAGAAAAATCCAAGATATATTTTTGAGATGTTACCACCCGAAAATTGACATGTCACCTGAAAAGGGTAATTATTTTTAGAAGATAATTTCATCTTCCAACCATCATTTTTTGGTTGGGATATGTTGATTTTAGAGGGTGTATTTTTTTAAAAGATTTCCTGAACAGGGGTCCTTAAAGTACCCATTTTGGAGGGATTAAACACTGCAAACCTATGCGTTAACCTATGGTACTTTGGGGGGGGGTGATACTATAATGACCTTTTGGTATCCGCAACATCCACTTTAAAAATGTTTGTTTCACTTGGATGATTCCATTTCCAAACCTTTACTAACTTAGGGAAATGGGTGTTGAAACAACTCACCATTTCCATCCATTAAAAAAAAATCGGGGTTGGAAACTGTTGGGTTCCAGGGCCCCTGACACAATTTGTGATTTCTGAGGCACCTTTGGGTAGCATTTTTGGTGCAGTTTGCGGTGGCCACGTGGCCGATTTCATGGCCTATCTGCTACCAAGGCGGACCACAGAAGATTTTTCACATGACTCCAAGTGGATGATTGAAATCAAGGATTTTGGGGGTTGGAAGTTGGTTATTTCATGGTTATCTCTAATTTGCCTAATTCCCAACAAAGCAGGCATTTTATGAGTTTCACACATGAAACATGATGTTTTCATGCAAGTTTAGCCGATGTTTTGATTTTTTTGTAGGGTTTAAAGGATCGTTTGATGTCCGCATTCAAGGCTTCATGTGTCAAAGGCAGTCAAAGATTCACTCGTCTTTTCCAGGTCACGAAAAGGTGTTTTTTCTTCGTTGCTTTCAACCCATTGGAAATGCGAAATGATGGAAGAAATCCGGCAAACCAGCTGATCGGGATAGTTTATACCATTATTTACGAAGTTTTATACTTTTCTGGTGGTTAGCCGGATTTCTGAACCATCAACAGTAGGATGTGGATATTTGTTTTGTGGACGTCAATCTGAAAAGTGAGACATCTCCCATAGGGGTCCTGTAGAGTTTCCTTGGAAACAGTTGTTGTACAATTTGTCAAATGTTCCGAGTTGAGTTCATCTCATGTCTGACTTTGAAACATCTTTGCAAGTCGAATACTGAATACTCTTTGAAAAGACGTCTGAAATCAGAGACATCCACAACTTTTAGACCCTTGATCCCAAAAAAAGTGTTGCAGAATTGGATTTCTTGCCACAAAACAAACCTTGACAAGCAGTATTTTTTGTCGGTCGCAGGCATGGACGAATCCTGTTCGGCCAAGCAAGTGACTTCACCAAAATCTGGGTCTTGCTCGTGACCTTTGTCCCATTCCTCAGATTTCATGACAAAACTGCGAAGTTGTACAATTCAGGAAAGTCTCTGTTCAAAAGATGCAGTATACATATCATGAAAGTGTCTGGATTTGCTTATGATTGGTCTAGATTTCAATTTAACTGGAATTTCATTCAACGGAAAGAAATCTGGGATGAAATCTCTTGGTGAATATTTCCAGATCGTTGGGGTGAGTCCATCCGTCCATCCGCACGAGGTTTTGACAGAACCACCGAGGCCAACGTTTTGAGATTTTCATGGTCCGTTGTCGATAGTCTCAAGCCTCAAATGTGGCAACGTTCTTGATGTTCATATCAATTCATATTCCTTCTGTTCGGACTCTCTCGAAGATGTTGGCCTTTTTTTTTGTTATTCTTGTGGCACGAGCTCCTTCATACTCCCGAACGAATCGTGGCATTTGTGGGAGGCCAACGGATTACAGCATCTTCTTTCACAGGCGCATCCGAACTGCATGTGCAGTTTTAGTCGTTTTTTCAAGCCGGTAGAGCTTCCATCTATTCGAATCACTTCAAATTGTGATGACCAGAAAAAAACCATCGTTATTTGCTATATGGCTATATGATATATATATATAATCTAGGGGATGAAATCCTACCCAGTTAGGTATTTTCTCCTAAGCCGTGCCTGGTTTCCACCATGGGACTGAACCAATCCAGCCATCAGTTCGCAGGTCGGCCCTGAGCTTCACCTTTGGTTTCTTCTCCATCATGGCCTATGCAGGAGTTTCTTGAAAATCCACCACAAAATTTCCCGAAAATTCCTGGTTTAGTCTGAAAAATGCCAGGTGCCAGGTGCTTTGGATTCTGTAGGGAGTTTTTGGATTCTGTAGGGAGTTTTTCTTCTGAACAGGATTTTTTTAAGTTTTCTTAAGGGGTACCCCGATTCGAATCCCGTTTACCACCAAAATTGACCATTAGTTGACGTTTTGGGTCTCCAAATATGCAGATTTTTGTTGGCGGTTTGTTTCAACATTGCCTTCTTGAAAGATCAGAGAGTCACAGCAAAGCATCCGAGCTGAGCAGAAACCAAGGTCATCAAACCGCTTTATGCGGAGATTGTTCCACCTCACATGATTGCACAGGCAGCAGTGAAGAAAAGCGTGGGTGGTTTAGGGGATTTGTTGGGGATGAAATACTACCCAGATATAGAGGGGTTATAATAAAGGATCCCTATTAACCAGCCATTATAACGAAAAGTAAGAGTTTGTTTTTTTTCTCCGTTTCTTTAGTTGTTTCATATGCTTGCCCTCCTGGGGAAGTGGTCACAAAAAACTCCTCCCTGTGTGGCACTTTTGAGTTGATGATGTTCCTTTTCCTAAAGGTGGGATATGAACAAAAATTCCACTCATCAAAAAGTGGGAATATGAATCCAAAAAAGTGGGATTCCAAAAGTTGCTGGAATTCCTGTTCAAGGCACTCAAAAAGTTGAGTTTTCCTGGAATTGATTCTTGCCCCAACTTTCAAAAGGAACTCCATCCGTTTTTGATGGTCAACTTTGCGCAGGTCATTGCCTTGGGTGCTGCAGTCGATGGGGCATTTGCTTCCATCGCTAGTACACCAGTTGTGGGCTACATTACACAGCACTTCTTTCACTATCAGAGGCACGGGTCCGGGTGATATGAATGGCTTAAAAAGTGATGCAACTTTTTTTTGGATTGGATTCCCCCAACCATTCAAAAAGTGTATAGAATGGTTGGGGGCAAATTTGAGAAGGACTTTATATCAACGTAAAATTATGTCAAACTTCACTGGTAAGATGAAATAGTCTCAAAGTTGCTGTTTCTGAAGCAATGGTTTTGATCTCAGGCGGGCTTGTTTTTCTCTGTGAACATGGGGTGAACATGGATGCTTTCCAGATACCCTCCTGGCCTTCCAGAAGATGTTATCTCCTTTGCCCGTTCATTGGGATATCAAGACTCGTTCCCTGGGGTATATATAATTATATATACGTACAATTATATTGATATATCTACAAAACATTACTAGACAATCTGTCTACATATATCATAGAATACCCTCCCTCCAACAAACATAGCACTTTGAAAATGGATGTTTTTTTTCAATACTAGTTTCCTTTTGGGTTTCGGCTAGTTTTCAGGGGCGAAATGTTAGGTGCAGGGAGTGTATCTCTATTGGAAGATGGCAGGGTCTTTCCTTTTCGTTGACCGCCATTTTGTTGTCCCCAGTACGACTCAATCCATCAAGAACATGCCCACGGAGCTGCGTACAACGAATGCTCTTGCACCTCGGATTGGAAATGTGTGCTTGTCAATGTGCAAAATCATTTGCTTGTCATTTGTTCCATCTAAAAAAAATGTACAGTAATTATCTTGGTTTAAGAAAATGTATTTATCAAAAATGTATTAGACATGTCTTACAAAAAAAAGGTGATATTTTGTTGTCCTTTCAGCCTTTTCCATCATCCTGAACTGAAGGCTTTGGGACGTGCAATCGCCTGGGTCACGGTTTGCAGCTCCTCCATCGCTTTGGTGACTTTCAGTGCCTGGGACAAGTCTCAAACATCATTTCTTCCTTGAACCCTAAACCACCAATTTGAAATGGATGGAAATGGGAAAAAAACACATGTTTGATGTGATTCGGAGTCATCCAAGTGAAACTAATCATTTGAATTTGGGGTGTTTTAAGTTCCAGGGTTTTAAAATGCTGTTTGGGGAAGTATCTTTGGACATTGATACTTGACGGTGCAGTCTTCAATTTTGCATATACTACACTTGTACCGTACTGTCTCTTCTTATAGAAATTTCAACATAAGCATTGAAAAATCTTCTCGTTGTTTAGGGTATATATAGAGGATTATCCTACCAAGTTATGCGGGGATTGTAAAAAAGACACTGTAAGGATCCCGTCATTAAACAACCAGTACAATGTACAGTGGAAAGTAAGGCCGGGTTCCTTTTTTCTCGTGGCTCACATGTCTTGTTCTCAGACGTCACTACCGAGGCTTCTTGCATTTGACGTACCACAGCGTGCCTCGGTTGCTTTTGGGAGAGATGCTGAGATGCCGCAAGATATAAATTCGACCTAGATTTTACAAAGGTTGAATGGTTGGCAAGAATCTAACGATGGGTTCTATATGTGTATATATATATATATATAGATATCAATTTGTCCAAAAAAAATTGTCCAAAAAAAAGGTTATACCTATTTTTTTTACAAAATTAATGATTGATTCTCTTCCTCCCATAATCATGGAAGTGGAAAATGGCTGTATTTGAAAGGTAAATACCAGTGGAGGGACCCATTTTTGACTTCCATGATTATGGGGGACCAAACTCTGCTGAGAAACTCAGGATGCGAAAGCCTCCAAGCGTAAAGAAGCAGATGCTTTGCCAGCTGTGGAGGATGGCAATTTTCCGGTCTCATCGGTATAGTTTTGAGCACCAGTTGACCTTGGTTATGAATGCTGTTTTTTTGGGGATGAAAAACTAACCAGTTTTTTGTTCCGGGATAGTTTCCAAAGCCATGAAAGAATGGAATCCCTTCATGAAAAAAACTATCAGGATCCATGATTTCATTTTATCATAAGGCTTTTCTTTTCGTTGCTCATTTGGCCAAAATCTGAAAATCAAACGGCAGCCAACCTCCAACTTATGTTGGGCGTCTTTGCCAGAGGATGGCGACTCCTCTGGTGCTGATGAAGAGGCATGGACCGGAACCATGGCAAATTGGGGGTGACATAACTCCAAATTTTTTGTGGTTCAGTGGTTATTTAACCCCAAATTACCCATTTCTTTTCGGGCCATTTTTTTAGACAGTGAAAATGTCACTCCATTGAAAAAAACGAATCGGCAAAACGTGAGACAAAAACGACCTCCAGGGTGGCAAATGCTCGCGCAGTTCCACGAAGAGCGTGTCTTTTGCTCCTTCCACTGGTGCCTCGACGCGTAAAGGAAACGAACGAACGGATTGCCACCGTTTCAAGTGTCAAGTTTTCCTCGCAATTCTATACCAATTCTACTTTGGATTCAGGGTTTGAAGCCTGTAATGAAAGAACAAACATTGATCATAGAATATACCAATGAAAAATAAAAAATGAAGAAATCAAGTTATAAAGAAACATAGTTTGAATGAAACAACTCACTATGATGATAGCGATGATGCCACGTTGTTTACTCCCATCTTTGGCTGGATACCTTGGTGAGGTCTGACCTTGGGCCCACGCACCTGACATCGGTCACCGAGTTTCTGGGGCTCGCCACAAAAAAGCCACTTTTGAAGAAGGGCTTTCGAAAAATTACAAAAACACACACTAAAACCAGGCGGTGGCAACTGACATATTTATTTTTTTTGACCCCGATTTTTTGGGGGAGATGATCCATAATGACGAGCATATTTTTTCAAATGGGTTGAAACCACCAACTAGAAAAGAATCTTGTGAGTTTTTAGAGTGCCAATCAAGCAAAAAGACATACTTTCACTCCAAAACAATAGAGTAACAATAAAGCAAGTGTTTATTTTCATTCATCAAGGTTACTTGATTTGGGGCTCACCATTGAGCCCTCCGAACCGTTCTTAGTTTTGTGTATTGCCTGGAACAAGATCAGAGTTGAAAGCAAGTTCGACATGTTTAGTGGCGAGACCGGTTAGATGATCACATTCGCGCTTCCGACCGTTTGGTCGATTGTCTTCTGTATCACTTTAAACCATGTGGTTGATACCGCAGCCTGAAAGGAAAAAAGGTGTGAATCCCGAAACATCCAGAGCGAAGTTGACGACTCATCATTTTTAAGATCCTAAATTTCATTAAACTGCGATTTGGTGCGGATCCAAATTTTGAAGACTTCACAGGCTGAAAACAAAATGTGGTAAGGTGACACAAATCCAAGTGAATCAATCTTCGACACCAGGGCGCCGTGGAGTTTCCTATGCCTGGCATCTTTGAAGCACGACGCCTGGGTGAGGCAATTCTGTCAGGGAGCGATTTGTTGGGACCGACTTTTTTTTTGGGGGGGGGGATCAAACAAGCAGCAAATGTATGGTAAATTTCACGAATTTGCCTGTAAAACCCCTGCATTGTTTTGGGTGGTATCATATAATGACCCCTGTCTGTTGGGAGGGAAGATGTATGAAGATGTTTTTAGTTCATCAGCTAATATTGGTCAGCAGGTTTCGCATCCTTTTTTCCTCCCGGCCCACTATCCGAAAGTATTTGTTTCAGGCATCACAAATTATTTAAGTTTCCATATCACATCTGCTTGGAGTCGGGATCGGTGATAGCCGCTAGAAGGACAGCAGCTGCAGCATTTTGCCAGCTCCAAGCACGCCTTGGCACAACCACATATTATTACGTCTCTACTCTGCGACAAATGCGAGAGTAACTGAGTCAATAAATCACCAGACATTTCAGGTAGTTAAAATGGAGGTACTCATCCATATAAGCTGTATGGATACGGCTTATGCAAGGGAAAACCCACCAGTGAAGAAATGCAAGAAAATGGTTTTCTCATCACCTTTTTTCAACGATTCTGATTCGACCTCCTTTTTTCTGCTGGTGGCATATTTTTTACGCACCAGTCGTGTACTGGCCTACTGTTGTAGACTGTTGTAGACAGCCTGCTGGTGGTTCACCCAAAGTTTTCTCGGGCAAATTCTGATCGACTCTTGTGGTCGCGATGCGCCCAAGGGGAAATCTGCACCACTGCACCACTCGTAACTCTTGCGAGGCTTCGGAAAGTTCGGTAACACTTGGTACACCTGTCGTGGATACCATACATCAACGAGTTTTTTTGTGTATTTCTCATTTGGAAAAAAGACCACACCCTTGGCGTTCTCTGTCACGTGCCACACAACAGCGATACCTGCAAGACTTGCATTGAACATTGACCTCACCTCTGGACGCGATGAGTCTCATCCTCTGACTTTTGTAATGCCATGCCACCTTTTTGTCTGGGCTCAACGGAAATGTTGCTTCCAGTAACAAGCTGGATCACCAACAGCTCCAGCACTTGTGCAAATGATCAAAGTTCCCTATATTTCAACCTTGGTCATCCTGCCATGGATTCCTGGTACAGAAACTTGATGAAACCTTTCGATCTTCATCCAGTTGTGCCATGTTGTACCAAGCCAAACATAGCGGCGAAACACTTGGCATATTTGGCACAGTGAGCACGACTATTATGATCTATTATGCGATGCTTCAAAGGATAAGGGAACCCCTTTCTGATGCACTCCAGACTCGACTATCCTCTTCTTATATGTATATTTGGACATGGACATGTTTGTAACACGAAGTTAGAATTTCTATTTCTATACATGATTGGTTTGGCGGGGTATGATGTTTCATGATGTTTTCATGATAGCTGGTGAGAGAAAAACCCTGGGAACTTTTCATTTGAGGGGACAAGAGGAGGTCGCCACGATCTGAAGCTGCTTTTTTGAGGTGAAGAGGGGAAAAAAACGAGTTGTTAAGGGTTATATAGGGCATTCTACTACCCTATTATATAGGGATTATAATAAACCATTATAAGGATCCCTATTAAACAACCAGTATAATGGAAACCCAGGCCGGGTTTTATTCGTTTATTCGTGGCGCAGGTGGAAGACAAGATCCACTTTGGCAAAAGAGACGTGGCAGTGCCAGTTCCATTGAAAATACGTCAAATGTCGGGCAGGATGTGGTCATCAAAGCACCTTGCAAGGGTTCGACTTACTTGAAACGATTCAGAAATCGTGTCGAACGTCAACCTGGTTCAACCAGTTCGACGAAGCCAATATCCCCCAATATGAAAACTTTAAAGATCAAAGATTAAGATTCAAAGGTCCATTGATTTTGCTGAAAAAAATCCAGTAGTCGTGCTGTGTAAGTCATTTCTTTACATTTTGGCTCCCACTTTTTGGGAAGCAAAAACAACATCATGAGCTTAGAAGCAACGGCTTTATGGCCCTCAACCAAGCAAGAAAAAGTAGCAACTAAGCAACAAAAAGTAGCAACCAACAACAAAAATAATAAAATCAACATATTCCCATCTTTTGTGCGATATATTGCCATAGCAGATCATAGACTGTGGCTGCAGTGCAGAGGGGTCAATCGATATGGTTGATTTTTCGTCCACGGTTGGGTCACGTTGACCACGATGCTATGCCGTGCACCGATGGGTGGACGTCATGTATTTGAATAAAGACCGCATCAGGCTGGGGGGGCACCAGCTGGGTAATTCTGGTGATTGAAACGTAGATATTTGGAGCAGAATGACTGATGATTCAATGCATTCTTGTTGGAACCTTGTTGACTCGGAGAAGATGATAGGGCATTGATACTGTGGTATGTAGGGTTCCCCCAAAAAAAGGCCCCTGTACTGTCGACACGTTGGACCCTTTGGACCCTTCCGAATTGGACCAGAAGTGGTCAGGTGTGCCAGCTTCGTTTCAGGACGGGGAAGCGGAGATGCTTCAGGTTGAGTATGCCAGGGTCAACAGTCAGCCTCTCATCTCCATTGTTTCATATTATCTCATAGTATTTGATATCATTTCATACTGTTGATGGTTCAGAAATCCGGCGTTCAAGTTGATTGTAGGTAAATATCCCATTATTTACAGGGTGTTATACATCCCAGCTGGTTAGCCGGATTTCTGATCCATCATTTCATATCATTTCACAATCTTCAAATCAATGGTTGTCTGGTTCCCATAAGTGGTATATACTGCCAATTGGGGGATTATATTAGCCACCTACCACCTTTCATAACGACTCTCAAATTCTAGGACTCCAAGAAATCTCCAACAGCACCCACGTTGAATGGACCCCCAAAAAACCTGAGTATCTCATAGCTCGATCGCAACTTCCTTAGGTGTCCGTTGGGATTCGGTCCCCATTTCAATTTTTGATGGTTAGTAAATGGGTTATAACCCCAATATATCCCATTTATAGGTAGGTGAAATAACCCATTGATCCTAACTTCCTGGAACATCCAAGTAGGACTCTTGGGACTCCTTGGCAGTGGTCTTTCCCTCGGTGCCATCTTTCTGCCATGGTGGGACGTTGGCTCTTCGGAGGCGATTTTTGCCGTGAGGGAAGCAGTGACACCAGTTGACCTTGGGGGTTATGAATGCTGTTTTTTTGGGGGATGCAACCCAAACTACCCAGTTTATATATAGGGATCGTAAGGATTGCCATGATAAGAGACCCCAATCAGTATAATGGGGTTGTCATATTGGGTTTTGAACTTTGCTCAAATGAGACTTGGCGAATCTCAGATCTTAATCGAAACCAGAAATTATACTTACCTCAGTCGTCCAAGGGTGTGACTTCTCATCACCAAAAACACACCTTGCGGGCTGAAATTTGACACCTTTTGGGTACAGTCATTTCTGTGAAGATGTAGACGGAAAGGTTCTGCTTTGTGTGGTCATCCTTACTGGCGCATTGAATGTGCAAAGTGCCTTTTCCAGTCTCCATATTTTCTTCATCCTTCAAGCACTCCTTTGCAGCGCTGGAAATTGTCAGCAACAATAATCAAATTGTCCTAAAAAATGATGAAATCACCAAATCCAAAAGCTAAATATCTTCAAATTCAAGGTTCGACGACCCCATTTTGGAGGGTTTCATCAAACGATCGCAGCACGATCGGCTCATCTATCGGCCCACCAGGAGCTCCTGAATCTCAACAATGCCCCAGCTGCCACGGAGCCCAAGTGATCTTGTTTACTGAGATGCCTCACAACCTGGAAAATCGACCAAAAAACCATAACGTGAGGTGATTGCTAGTTATGGCTTTTTTTACTAAAGAATACGAAACACATATCATCAGTTTTATGATGTTTTATGATTTTATGGATTGGATTAACAGGTTACATCCTTACCTTATCGCTATTCAGATTTCTGAGGTGATTGCCAGCCTCTGGGGATTCCATTTCCTCAATCCTCCGCATGGGGATCCAAGTTCCGGAGGAAAAAAGATGCCGTGCTACCATGGCAACTCCCCACACTTTGTGGAGTTACCATGTTTAAATATATTATATATGTAAGAACATATCATTTGTGGCTATATTTTGTTTCTATATTTTTTTGTTTGGCTCTTATGACTCTATGATGATGTTGTTTTCATTGCTTTATATATTTACCCTACGGCACGAGCATACTGTTATCAGAGGAGCCTGATGTTTTCTGAGGTCATGGGTGACCTCTCCTATGCCGAGAGACGCTTCAACGTGGCAGGTGGGGAAAAGAGATGACATCCTCAGACATGATTTTTCTTCGCGGATGAGTTGATTTGTCTTTTCGTTGCCAGCCAAGAGGATTGTGGGATTGTCGTGTTCTGATATTTTCATATGTTCCGGCCACGGAAATGAAACTTCACAAAGCTGGCAGAAATGGAATGATAATGAATTATATAACTCCTTTCTTGAAGTAAATGGAATTCACATTCTGTCGGCTTGTCCTTTCCAGCAAAACATCCACGATGTTTTCAGGCCTACTGTGCCAGAGATGCAGATCGGTCGAAGGTGCATCTCCAAAAAGGAAATGACGCTCTTGGAATTGTGATTTGTTGAATGATTTAATTACATCTCATCTTAAAATCTGCTAAAAAACCAGACATTTGTGTGATTTATTGCAACTTTTGGGTGAAACAAACATCTGTAGCAACCCTTGAAGTCCTTGGAGTGAAATGACGACATAAAATTTCCCACCAGGATGGCACCGTCGCAACAACCGAGCCCCAGGCCTCCCCTGGCCCTGGAAGTTCCGAAGGCTTCGTGAACGACACCGAAGATGATGACTTTGGAGGCACGAAAACAAAAAGGGCCCCAAACAGTTGTTGTTGTTTAGGGGATTTGTAGGGGAATGAAACCCTATCCAGTTCTGCCTTTTGGAATTATTTTTATAAATCATGAAATAAAAAAATCCGTCATTAAACAACCAGGATTTAAGGGAAAGTAGAAGGTTTTTTTTCGTGGCTCCCTCGGGGCCTTTGGAGCCCCAAACCCGGATGGGAAGTCGACAGGTCTCAGCAGTACCACTACGGAGTTTATCGTCGAGTTGGATCCAATGGACAACTCAAGCAACGACACCAACATCACTAACGACACGACGCTTGACAGCCTTGAATGTGAGATGTGCAAAGTTGATGACGAATTGCTTGCTTTTGCAAAATGCAGGCGATTTTATTGTGAGGATCTGTGGCCAGATTTTTTGAAACGCGAAATACCTTAGCGACTTAGTTCTTATATGTTCTTATCCAATGTCGTCTTTTGTCAGTGATTCGTACATTTAACAAAGAGAGCGTTCTCCAGTTCAGTAGGGAGTATTCAGTACGCGTGTTTGCTTTGACTTTGAACTCAACCTCGCCTTCAGATTTTCTGTTGCGTTGTTGTAATTTTGCTCGGCCACTCTTGGAGTCGCTAATGAATCACGTCTACGTTTTCTGCAGGAATTCCCAAAATTTAGACTAGAAAAGTGCAGGTAGTACACCGTACGCCCGGCTGAAATTTAACATATATACTCAAAATAGCCATAATTTGAAAAGAGATACATTTTCCAAACCATCATTTTCTAAATTTCTATCTTCAATTTTGTGGGCAAAAAGTTGATACAATCAATTCCTATGCATTTTGAACCATTTTTTCTGTAGCCAGGAACTACAGCAGCACCAGCACCACCGGCACCCATACAAGAACAATCACAAGCTCAACGATTACTTCAGTGACAACCATGGATCCTGCCTTGCCTGAAGCCTTAGATTCCAACGATTTGCTTCGCAAAGAAAAATCCATCCAACGATTTCCCCAAAAGGAACGGTAACAGACCTGGAATCCTTGAATCCTTTGGGGGATTTTTTGTCGGGCCAAATTTTTGGGGTATGTTCTTTTTTTGCGTTTTTTTTGGGCAGAAACTATGGCAAAAACAAACCCATGGCAGCAGTGATTTCCCCAGGTTCACATGTTTCAATCTGAGGTTGCAAGAGCTGAGAGGGAGGACAACGCCAATACCAGATCCTCCTTTGCCGGGTGACCCAAACCCCGCTCAGTCCACAAGTTTTTTCAACGGACAGAGTGACACGAGAAGGATTTTGGAGATAGCATGCTCAAAAGAGAAAGGAGATGAACAGAGTATTCAATTATACCCCCCTTAGTTTCCTCTACGAAATGACTGGACTTGGGGTCCGCAAAAAGCCAGTAACTACAAAATGCCAGTACCCAACTCCACCAGGTCAATTGGAGGGGGTAGTATATTCAATTATTAGTTGGGTGTTTTTTGCTCTTTCCCAGTGGCACATGAAGATTTAGTTCGGGATGCCAGAACCTAAAAATGTAAATATTATCTTGCTGGTGACTAGTATTACTGGGAAGCGGGTCAGCCCAATCAATATCTAGCCAATCTCCAAAATTCTCCAAAGAGTCCAATCCACCTTTTCCTACGAATTTTCGGGTTGAACAAAAAATCCCATCCTCATGAGAATTTATTAGGTGGTTTCTCCCCAACCCATTTGTCCAAAAATATGCGCAGTCGTCAAATTGGATGGTGGTTTCTCTCCAATTTCCGAGGTGAAAATAATCCTTAAATAGCTTTGAGTTGCCACCACCTAGATTATGGAAGCATGTTGATCAGTGAGGCATCCAGGCACCTGCGAGTTGATTCCATTCTTGAAAACCCTGCTACTGACCTCCTCGGCGTCCGGCTTCCTAAGATGGCAAAGTTTCAAAAATGCGAAACACAAAAAAGACAAACGACAATTCCAAGGGGAGGAACGAAGATTTCCACAGATGCATGTTTTAAAAACCGCGGAGGTTTTTAAAAAGATTTTAATGGATATTTGTGATCCTTTGTGTTTGTTTGTGCTTATTTTTCAAGGTTGGGTCCTGGTGCCGTGCTACTCTTCTTCCTCGCAAGGACGCTGTTAATGATTGAAAAATGACAACTTTCTCCAAGTCTAGGTGGTGCTTTCAAATATTTTTTATTTTCACCCCCTACCTGGGGAAATGATCCAATTTGACTCAAATTTTTCAAATGGGTTGGTTCAACCACCAAGTGTCGAAGTGTTCCAACCAACCACGGATGAGATCCTCAGCATGTGTGATTTGATGTCGAAATATCTTGTAGGACGCACCTTCCATTTCACCAATACTTCATAAGAATTCATAGTTCATTAGTTTCCAGCTTCAATCTTCCAGAAACACAGAAGTCATTAGATTCACTTATTTTGAACAAACTGAATTGCACAAAAGAACTGGAAGCACCTTTACCCTATTGAAACTAGCAGTTCGCCGCTGAAAATTGGCCTTTTGCCCCAAAACAGAAGGATCATCCTCCAGCCATCAATTTCAGGGGCGGAATTGCTGTCAATTTCAGGGAGGGTATTCAGGTATTCCAAGATTTTCCTTGACACATAAGAGTGCTAAGATGGAATAGCTGACCACCAACCACAATGCTATGGAATAGATGACCATAAACATTACTAAAACAGGGCGGGTACAGTCATCTTGCTGTGTACACCGGAAAAAACAAAAACACCTCTATTCACTAAAAATTCCAAGGTTTCCCTTGACACATAACATATTAAGCATGGTTTTCCCTGTTTTTTGCGAGGGCCTTCTCCTCATTATTGGCACTCTTGGCTGGTGCCTTGGCAGCAGCATCTGCCTGTGGTCTTGGAGCCATCGCGATTTTCATGGCAGGCGACCCGCGACCGAAGAATTGGTTTCGATGTCGCAAAGGAAAACTGCGGTTTTGAAAGATGTCCCGGGACGGAAGTTAGGATCAATGGTTAGGATCAATGGTTAGGATCAATGGGTTATAACCCCAAAATACCCCATTTGTAAGTAGGTGAAATAACCCACTGATCCTACCCATTGATACTAACTTCCAACGGGACATCCAAGTGGTACTGTATGATGGATTTTCCACTTCCATGCTATGGCAATGGTTGTTATTTTTTGGAAGAATCTCCAAAGTGGTTTATTGTTATTATTTTCATTGTTGTTATTTCTAGTTAATTTTTTTGAAAAATCTGATTGCATATCCAAATTATCTCCAAACCAAATGGCTGAAACGGAAAGAGTGAGATGGAAAGTACTCATGCATTTTGAAATCAACCGAAATAGTTCATCATAAATCAGAACAATATCCGGGTGTAGTTTTTGTTGGCACACAAGACATCAACTTTGCAAAGAGTTGAACATGGCGGAGATTTTTCAGCGATATCCAGTGTTTTTTTCCGTATTATTATGGTGATGTAGCCGTGAATCCATTGGAATCTTTCGATGGACTCATCCCAAAATTGTCATGGATTTTCGAACACCTTTTCTAATCGTTCCAAGTTGTGCAACCGAACTCGTCTCGTTTCATCTTCTCCTTGGAAGGCCTTCTCAGCTTCCGTGGGCTTCTCAGTGCCACAGGACCTCAATTCGTGGTGAGGAGCCCTGGTGTTTCCCAATGTGGGAAAGGAAATGGATGAAACATCTTCTAACGGCAGAACCCTTACTTGGGTACATGTATATATTTGAACCATCTATGCTTCACACGTTAAGCATTGATCTGGGTGCTAGGATGAGAATATCGTTTTTATTTTTGGGCGTTTATCAGCAAACTTCATCACGTTGGAGTTTGGAACGGAGAGATTCGTGTCCTACGGTTGGGTTTTTGCCACTTTGCATGCAAGTTTTGCCACCCGTGTTTTCGCCAGGTGGGTGGCATGATCTTTGCCGGAGGTAGTGCTGTCTTGGCAGTGTGCACCTCAAACCTTCTTAGATACAAAACGTGCCAAGGAAGGGATTTGACGATTTTTTTCGGGCTTAACCAACGAAATTGCTTCGAAAAGATTGAAAGATTCCAAAAAAAAGCTTCGAAACAAAATTTCCATCAATATCTACTAAAGATGATTAGTGCATATCAGTTCATAAAGATGAAAGATGATTATTCAAAAAAAATCTCAAAGAGTTCCTTTGATTCAATTTCTTCGGTTTTTTTGTGGATGGAAAGTTTGGTGAAAGCTTCGATCGATTAGGTTTATAACTCAGTGAAAGCCTTAAATCCTCTTCCTCCACGACAAGTGGTGATTGGTGGAGAAGCTGAGGATGGGATTTTTTGTTCGAACTCTTAGAAACCGGTTTTTTGGAGTTTCCCAAGATATTCCTATAGTATTGGACATGATGACATGTACAAAAATGGAGTTGACTTATAATATGCCAGCCTATTTTTTGCCATGAGTTGTTCAAATTTTTTGATACTAGTTTCCTCTTTCCTTGTCATTTTGGCAGCTGCCTGCCAGGATTCTGATGAGGGAAACGAGGCTGGGGTCATGCACAAATGTTTCCAGGAACGCCAGGTTTTGCATGAGGAAGCCACCGGGGCCAAAGGGATTTTTTTTTCAGGAAAAAACTCCAGAAGCAGTGGCTGCCAAGAGGAAGGAGAAAGAGGCTTGGCATTGACTGTCAAACACCTGCCATTGGCTCCATGAAGAAAAGCATGTTGATCCTCCAATCCCAGGCTCGATTAAAGTTATCTCGAATGACACGCTTCAGGGCCGCAACTGACAGGCACGTGGAAAGATTGGAGTCATCAGGAAATGGCAGTTGGAACCATTTTTTGTAATTGTTTTTTGCATTTTGTCACTTCCAAGTTTCGACAAAATACTCTTGATGGAAGCGGGTGCTACGTTTTTTCCGTGCGAAACGAAAGCGAAAACAAGGAGCACCATGTCCCCCACACACAAGAGGTGGCGAAGTAGCGCAGGTGTGTAGGAAGAAGTATTTCTCAAGGATTGACGGATTAGAAGGGCTTCCCTTCAACCCTTCGATCAGGATGCTTCTTTAACTTAAATGATTGATCGATTGATCCCCGACAGATAAGCTTAGAAACTTGTGGAGGTACATCGGAATCCGAAATGACAAAGAGGAAAAATTCAGATCCAAATTTGCCAAACATTGATGTAGCCCTTTGGGCCATCTTTTTTTTCATAGTCAAATCACAACGACTCAAACCATATCACCATATTTTAACCCCAATTACGAAAGCCAGCCGGTAGGCTAGGCGTAGTTTCACCTTGCGAACGAAGTGAGAATAAGGAGGGGGTGTGGGGGAGGGGGGTGGTTGACACAGGGGCCTTTTTTGGCAGAAATAGAAGGTGTTTAGGGTGCCGGTTTTGAGTGTCTGGCAGCCGTTTGTACCACTAGGCAATTTTGGTACGGTGCGTTGGGGTCAGAGGCTCGAATCCACCCTGGTCTGCCTGCCTGGGGTAGTGTAAAAGGTGCTTGATGTAAAAGGTGTTTGGTGTGAAAGGTGTGGTGTAAAAGTCGGTAAATGTAAAGGGTGTTTGGTGTAAAAGGCGTCTGGTGTAAAAGGTGTCTGGTGTAAAAGGATTTGTGGTGTAAAAAGTTGCCTCTTGTCAAAGGTGTCTGGTGTAAAGGGTGTCTTGTGTGAAAGATTGTAAAAGGTGTCTGGTGTAAAAGCTGGTTGGTGTAAAAGGTGTCTCGTGTAAAAGCTGGTTGGTGTAAAAGGTGTCTGGTGTAAAAGCTGGTTGGTGTAAAAGTATAAGACAGGTGTGAAACTTGGGTGGTGTAAAAGGTTTCTGTTGTAAAAGCTGGTTGGTGTAAAAGTATACGACAGGTGTAAAAGTTGGTTGGTGTAAAAGTTGTCTGCTGTGAAAGTTGTCTGGTGTAAAAGGTGCGTGGTGTGAAATGTGTCTCGTGAAAAGGTGCCTGGTGTACACGGTGTTGTTTGGTGTACAAGGTGCCTGGTGTAAAAGGTGTCTGGTGTTAAAAATTGCCTGGTGTAAAAGACGCGTGCTGGCTTTCGTTCACCCCCTCACAGGTTCAATGAGTTTAGACTTTAGATGACAAAAGCTCATTTTCTGCCATTTTTGCCCGGGTTTTCGATTTGTACTCAACATAATGGGGAGTCCATGATATATATCAAATAAACAGGGGGATTAATTTTCAGGATGTTCTAAGGAGATTCTAAGGAGATTCCACTATTGTCACGACCGTGAAAAAAACCAACCAACCAGGGACAAGCGAAAGGCTCGTCCAAGTCAAAGGATTCTTCAGGCCCAATTTGGACGGGGGGGTTTTCTGATCAGGGCTGTTGACGAAATCTGTTGACGAATCTGTCGATTTCGAGTTCTCCGTTCTGTTGTTGTGTTTTTTTCCAGAAGAAAAGCAACTGATCTCCAGGCAATCTGATACACACGAAGTTGTTGTCTTGAATACACCTGAATACCACATGCAGTGTTTCGGTGACGCGTCATCTATCTTGATCCATCTTCATTGGTATTCACTATGTGTCACCTTGTTTCGGGGCCTTTTCGTGCCGTGCAGGCCGGAAAGAAGAGGCCCGAAGCCATGATGCGATTGCTGAATTGGGGACGACGCAAAGGACAGGGTGGAAGAGCCTTGGAACGAAGTTGTTTTGACTTCGGGCTCATCTACTCACACGAGCAACGGAAACAAAACCCCTGACATATGACATTCCATTGAATCCTGATTGGTTCATCACGGGACCCTTATAGTTGCTTATTATTACAATCCCATTGTAACTGGGCAGTGCAATCCGCCAAAATATAGCAAAAATAACCAGGGGGTCAACTGGTCACGTCGCCGCACGTCTCATCTTCACGTTGTCGTCTTGGAAGTTGTCGATGTTTATGGATGTTTTGTTGCCAAGGATTCGGCAAAAAGGTTCCATTGCAATGGCTGGAAGCTGCCTTTCAAGAGTATCTGGGATGCTATCCATCTCCCTGGAAGTCGAGTTGCACCATTTTTTTCTAGCTTGGAATTTACGAGTTTCACCACCTGTTTACAGGTTTGTCATTATTTATCATCATCCAAAAGGAGTGACTCACCATTTTTGGAAAAATGATGGCTACTGCCGACTTCCAGGGATCTTTTTCCGAACTTCAGCAAGTTTGCACCTGAAAATGGATGGATGATTGGAAAACGATCGTTCCTTTTGGGGCCCGGCCCATTTTGAGTGGCTTTTGCTGTTAGTTTTCAGGGAGGTTATCTATACCGAAGAATGTGACCTGAAACCGGTCTCCCGGTCTCCAAGAGAAATGCCAATCCAAGGATCGACACTGAGGGCAGAGGTGTCATCAGCTTGGATGAGTTTATGGCGACAATTGCAAAGTTTGGGCTCCCAAAGACACAGAAGATGGTAAAACATGATAAACATGTGGCTTCTGAAGAATATGGGCAACGTTGGCAATAGTTGACGTATGGGCTAGTGGAGATGGGCATAGTTTTGGTGAAACTGCCAACAGATTGAAGCCATAGCTCGGTTTCTTGTGGTATCCTGCCTCATTTCCCAGGAAATGAATCCATGGTTTTTGCCGTGTTTTGTTGATGTTTTATCACTGAGGTGTGGCTTCCGAACGTCCAGAGGTTCCTTTGAACGAATCCTCTCTGAGCTAAATCAGGCAAAGTTGGAGGTGAAAGATTCGATCATGTGAAGGTCCGTTTTTTCATAGGCGAAACCACCAGGCGTTTTTTTGTTATGTGCTGCTTTGGCCAGGAGAGGAAAGGCTATTTGGATCTACGAGAGTTCATTGGATTCTTTCGAATGGTTGAGGACTCGCAGAATGCGAGGGGTAAGAAATGCTGTCCAACTTGTGCATTCGTGGGTGTGTCCGATATACATGAGATTGTTTTCCGATATTCTTGGGGAGATTCACCCTCTTCTGTACGTTTGCCATAAAAATGGCATGCGTTTAAACTTTAGGATTTCCCTCCCTCCATTTCTGTCCAAAAATCGGGATGGGGCAATGCAGAAGGCCTCACTTTTGTAAAACCCCACACTGGCTGGAGGAGAGTCTCAACCGAGATGCACGTGGCAAGTCCAAAGCCTTGCTTGCTCTCTATCTTTGTCACTCAACCTTGAGAAAGAAACTGTCGAGTTTGCGAATAAGACTTGTTTTGGAAAGGAGTGGAGAAAATGCTGGGCAGATGAAAACGAGTTGTGAAGCTGCAAGCTGCCAGTCAAAAATCGAAGCTGTCAGAATGCTGAGGTAACTTTTGCTTTTTCCTTCATGTTGCTGTCCTTTGTGTACCTTGGAAGAGCAGTCTGAGCAGTCTAGAGTGCCAGATCGATTAAAACCTCTCATTGCTACTTGCAAACGATTGAACATGATGTTCTTTTTCGTCATGTTTTGAGAAGGGTTTTTTCTGCCTTTTTTTGATGCGAGAATGCCACTGACACTGAACAACTTTGGTCGCACAGTTTTTGTCTGCTTCGAATCCGAGACGATTCTGATCCTTTTGGTGCGTCGCGAAGCAACCAGTACACCTGAGGCAGCACCGGTTTTTTTTTCAGGTTGAAAATTCAAAAACAACAACACAAAAAGTTTCGTATAATTCAACAGGTTGAAAAAATCAACAACCCAAGAAGACATGTTCCAAACTTGGTTTTGGATACCGGAATGAATTTGCCAGTCATTGAATTTTCATAACTCACCAGGATTGCTTTTCCATGCATTTTTGTCCAAGTGCTTTGCCTTGGATCATTGGATTCCAGGATCAGGCAGATCCAATCCACCAAGCGGAAAGTCAGCTGTTGAGCACGACCTTACAGTGAGGGAATCTCAGTGAGCCAACAAATTGGACCTTTGTTCAAACAAACCGTGGGAGGGAGGTTGTTGATGGGTGAAGTTGTGGGGTGAAAATCTATGACTGGGTGACCTGGCAACTCTCAAATATTTGGCAATCTTTTTGCACCCCCGAATGTTTGGGGAAATGATGAAATAAATGATCCAATTTGACGAGTATATATGTTTCAAATGGGTTGGTTGAAACCACCAAGTAGATGAAAATCCTTGAAAATCCCTAGTGACTCAGCGACCACTGAGGTTGGTCTCTTTCTCGCTCTTGGGTTTCTTCATCTCAGTAGTGGCGGTGCCATTGCTGCGCTTGACCGTGGGTTCAAGCATCGGTGCCTGGTGTGGACATTTTCGAGGAACCGAGCTGCTGTCTAGGTGTGCAAAATGTTCAGGCGAAGTACATAATTTCGCAACAGTTTCGTGGATTTCTCCCAGGGTTTTTGTTGTCGTTTTCATTTTCTGTTTTTTTTCCTTGTAATGTGTTATCTTTTTTCTTGTCTTTGCTTTTGGTTTTTGTTCTGGCACTTCTTGGAATCTTCTTGGCATTCTTGGCACCAATCCCCTTTTTGGAAAAGAGCTCTTGCCATGTGCCTTCGCTTCCTTTTCCTTTGGCTAATTTCCTTGATGGACTTTCGGGGCCCCGGTTGGAAGCAGATTTGCCGCCGTGTTGAACCCCAGGAGTTCTCCGGGAATGGCGACGGAGATGGCGTGGCGAGGTTGGGATGCTCGGGGTGGTTGGAGTGGATTTTTAAGGGTTTTCAGGCAGAGATGAATCAGCAGATAATACAGGTCTCAATGTACTAAGAGTAAGTCATGTTGATTAGTTTGGGCAAAATGATTCAGTTACCCCTAATTATTCAACTACTCTAGTGATGTCTAGTTTTTTTTTTCAAACAACCTCGCCAATGGGTAGATGATTTCTCCATGTCTTCCCGTGTTCCAGGCCCCTCAAGATGAAGGCGGGGGCCACCTGCCAGGGCAGGTATGCAGGTTTGGTGCGAGCATTGGCAACCTTATGCAACCTTAACCATGACCTCACCTAGATTGTGTTTCCCGGTGAATCGAAATCCACTGCGATTTGTTGTGGGATTTTTGTTGATACTTTTAGTCGTGAAGTTGTGACTCTTCCTTGCTATCTTTTGGCTTATCATGGAAATAGCAGTTTTTTAAAGTCTCCATACCTTCAGTGCAGGTTGGTGGATGAGATTGTGAAGTATGTGAAAAATATGGGGGTTTCCTGAAATGGCGGTACCCCCAAAACACCACAAAAATGATGATTTTTAGTAGGAAATGCCATGGTTGTTGGGTACCACCATTTTAGGAAACCCCCATAATATATATATATATATATATATAGAGAGAGAGAGAGATAAGATTCTGCTACCATTACGGGAGCATTGCCTTGCACTTATTTATCTCGTAACAAAAAAAAAGCATCCTTCTCCCACAGGTCACTTCTCTTTGCCGACCTAAATCCTTGGATAGGATTTCCCGACCATCACCCTCGAATGTATAAAAATCCCATCTCAAAAAAAAAGACAAAACGACATGACACTGAGACCATGCCAGCATTTCTGACCCATCAACAATCCCAAGACGCAGGGGATACACCCCATCTGAGCCAACCATCCTGGTCTATCCCCTTCTGTCCGTTTGGGACCTTTGCCAGGTGACCTGGAGGTGCCATCCAAGAATCAGTCCATTTTGGGAGCGTCAGGTTTCGTATACGACTTCTGAAGTGAAAAGGTCCAGCATGGTTTTTTTCCCGGATGATTTTTAGGTTTTTATCTTAGTGGATGATACCCAAAAAAATCCATTGTGTTTAAAACTTGCTGTGTGGATTGATGGGTTGACTTGTTGATCTTGTTGGTTGTTTTGGATCGAGGCGGGGACCCCCACTTTGTCGCGGCGCACCTCCAACGCTTCGATCGCCAGCGCCTTCAGCGCTCGCTCGCAGCACTCCGACGGCGGCGCCGTGAGCGGCACGCGCTCGCAGCGCTCGCAGCGCTCGCACCGTTCCGGCGACGGTGGCGCCGTGAGCCGTGCCACGTCCACGGCCACGCGGCGTACCTCCAGGGCCTCCTTGGGTTCAGGTGCGACATTTTTTTTTAAGTTCAGACATCAGGGTGTGAAGGGTTCTCGGTTTTCGGTTTTTGTTGGCCTTTATTTACAAAAAATCCAAGTGCAGGGAAGTGCAGATCCTTCCTGTTGCCGCACCCCTTTTGCCCAGTTGAATCCATTGGTTTGGGCGGCCGCAAGCCATGGTGGAAGCGTCAAGCTCACTCAGATGGGGAGGGGAGAGTTCTTCGGGTGTGAGTTGTGTGAAGCTCGGTTCTTTGAGCAGTTAAAAAACATAAAGAAAGAATACATGGATGAATAAACATGTGATCATGTGATACTTTATTTTATATGAATAATATAAAGCTGAAACCCTTGAAAGTTGAAAAGCAATAGGAAAAAAAACTTGAAAACTTGCAGTTGTGAACTTGATTTCCAATTTAACTTGTTTTCCGGCATCCAGGTTTTCAATCGAAGCTCTTCCCAAAAAAGCGCAAGCGCAGAAGAAGGACTTCGTGTGTTCTGGCACCAATCGTGGTGGGTGTTTGGTTCCCACCTGGCTGAAAACTCCTTCCACCATTTTTGCTCCAGGGCGGGGATGAAAACAGAGTGTGAAAAGATGAAACCCGGTGAAGCAGCTTCAATACCAACGTGTCTATGTGGCAATGACAATGATGTTTTTTCCTAGATTGCTGGGGAGATTACAAGAATCCCATGAATTTGTTGGTTCCAATTTTCAAAGGCCAATCTCCGTCCATCGGGTTTTGTGAATCGGAATATTAGAAAACTCACACAGAGATCCAGGGATCCACTCGAAAGTGTAAGGAATCAGTCCGTGGGACCAGTTTGGGTTGCACTGAATTTTCAGGATCCCCTTACGACAAGGCACAGTGGTTTTTTTAAGCATGTTTGAAACCATGCTTTCATATTCACGTTGGAGATAATAAGCATTATGATATCGGAGGTGTGTGTCCAAAATATTGATGATAAGAGCTCCCAACGTCAAGACAGCTTTGCAGCATTTATAATTGCACATCATGAAGTGCATTGCAAACAAACATCTGAAAAAATGCATGAAATGAATAAAGAAATCACCAAAGATTCAATCATCAATACCAAAGCACCTCCCTTATGAGAAGTAAGAAACCCAAATAGCTTTTGCTACCTGGGGAAAATTTGAAACAAATCCATAGGATTTCAATACCCTGGGGATTGAAACGACACAGCCCCGAAAACTAACAATATCCACTGAAAAATCATGTTTGGAAGATGATTTTTTGTGAAAAATGGTCCCTTTTTCAAGGGACATTCGTTCATTTTCGGGGGTGCATCTTCAATCATTTGTTCCTGGTACCCTAAACAACAATTTTTTAATGGATGTTTGGTTAAACAACCATTTCCCAAGTAAAGGTTTGGAATCATCCAATTGAAACAACCATAAAAATCTGGTTGTTCAGGGTTCCAGGTTGTTGTTTCTGAGGTCTCGAAGATTCGGCTTACGACATGTCGAAATTCGAGGATGCCCAGCGACGTGCCATGGCAGCTAGCATGGAACCTGTTTCTACTTTCAGTCCTATGCAGGTGCGTCGGGAAACCCAGTGTCCTAAATAACAGGTTTTACACTTAGAGGTTCAGGATACTTAGTACATGGTTATATGTAGGTTTATAACCCTAGGATTTGGGGACATATAACCCACTTACAGAGGTTATAACCCTGGTTACTATCCACTTACTAAGTATCCTGAACCTCTAAGCAGGTCTTACATCGGAAAGGTCCGGTTTCGATACTTTGAACATCTTTGAACTCACTTCCAATGATGATCCAAACATTTGGGAGAATGACTAGTACGGTATACGAAGTTTGATTGTTGCTTTTTCGAGAAAGGTTTCTCATGCACGTGAATTGCCAATGGAAACGATGTTTTTTCGAGCACTGAATCGTCGGAAAAAGCATTCTTCCCAACAAATCGCCTTTAGGCAATTTGCACGTGGCGCATTTGCCTTCCGCCGTCACTGCTGCGCCTCCCACGCAGCTGGCCCCGTATCTTCCGGGAACGCCATCAGGCACCAGAACTCGTTTTTTTGATGTGAAACTTCCACAGATTTTTTTTTGGTCCCATCAACTGTGGAAATTTTGACACATCATGGATCATTGTTCTTGAATGTGATATCATTTCTTGGCAAGTCTTGGGCTGAAAATCACAGGAAGGGTTTTGTTGAATGATGGAAAAATGAAAGTTTTGGGCAACGTCATAGGGGAAAAACCTTGAATCCTTCGGGATATAGCCAGGTATCTATTCTGAACCCACGTCTGAACTGGGCTTTGGTCGGAGCCGACCACTGAGCAGAGACACTTGCCCAATGTGAGTGTCACAAGGTTCTCATTGCTCCGAGTAACCAAAAGACTTCGTTGAATTTGGGCAAGTTTTTGATGAATAAGATTCCCCAACCAACTATGCACTACAGAGTGTTTGCTCCTGTTTTTTGGTCGCGTGTTTTGCTCAAGTCAAAAGATTTGGAGAACAGACATCTGGATATTCGAGAAACGACCCTGAAATGAAGGCTTGAAGCGCTTTAACTGAATGCTTCCAAGTGTTTGGCCTCTCAGGAATCCAATGGAAGATCTTTCGGACAACTGGAAGATGAGAGGCAGGAGCGCTCGTAGCGTGTCTTGGTCAGCCAGGCCCATCAAAGCTTTTCAAATTCAAATGTAATTACATTTCTTAGTCCATTTCTTACATGAATCCCACAATTTTGCTAGTTGTTTTTTGCTTCAAAATCATTACTTCCTGATTCAGCTTCTTGATGGAGCTTTCATGCATAGATGTATATAGGAAGACGGAGTTTTCAAAGCTCTGGGACCCATCAAGTGGTCGTTCCCAACCACTCCACCAGAAAGCGGAGTGTGGCACGGCAAAGCCGTGTCCACCTTAGCTGATCTATGTCGAGGTTTTCAAAAATGGGTATAATGATGGTATAATGATGGTATAATGATGGTATAATGATAGTAGGTGTAATCAGTATGATGAAATGAAATGTATAAAAGGAAATAACGAAATACTTGTAACTTGCAGAATCTTCTGGATGCTTAAGGAGTCCTTCTGTATGATGCTTCTGCCAAGTTTTCTGCAAGTGGTGCAGAATTTCTTCCATTCACGAACTGAAACTTTGATCGTTTGACACTGCTGAAACTTTGCACTTCTTGGATGTCTTCTTTTTCATTCTTTTTCAAGTTCACTCGGGCATTTCATTTTGAGTGAGATCAACATCACCCTTCAGAGCCAGTTGGAAAACCAAAAATTGACTTGGAAGACAACCCTCCAAAACCGAAGCTTTAAGTTTTCAAAAGCCTGGTGGACGTCACAATGTGTGTGCACTTTCATAGTCTAACCTCGATGTTTCTAACCTTGATGTCCTACAATCAGATATATCATATACCCTCCAGGGAACTAACATATCCCACCTGGCGAAAAGGAAAATCATGTTCAAATATGCCTTATCAGGGGGATATGTTAATTTCCTGGAGGGTAGTTTAAAAGCGGCTTGAAGACTTGCAACAAAACGCATCAAAATGCCACTTGTGGACGCATCACTTTAGCTGAGCCGCGTCGCGGAGACGCCGCGTGACCTCCGTTAAACCGGATGTCGGGTGCGAACGGTCACGGTCACGGTGACACGAGCCGACGCCTTTTCCTTGGGTTTGGGGATCTTTCCAATTTATTTCCAATCTATATATTTCCATGTATTTTCCATGCAGTTTTCCATGTATTTTCCGGGAACCCTTGGGTGTTTTTTGGTCGGATCTGGATGTTGCATCTACCTTGAAATCTGAAACCAAGTCAACATTTGAAAGTTTTAGAAGGATACCAAGTCTTAGCTGTTTCGAAACTGAAGAAATCAAGCCAAGTTTGTTGTGCAAAGGCCCCAGTGTAGATTTCTCCACACGGAAGATGTTTATTGCTGGGCCGTTGTGTCTTCCATCCTCAGGGCAACGCCACCGACTTTGCCATGGCACGTCCCAACGTCACCCCCACGAATTGAGCGGTGCAGGGTGGACACACCCAACATTCATCATCCATTTGTGGAACATTCATCAACATTCATTCACACACCTAAACATAGAAATTGTTATTGACACTTGGACAGAAATATGGAAACGTTGATGCATGTTTAGGTTTGTTTCATCCACTTCCGGATTGAGTTGATACAAAAAGTGTTGTTACCTTCAATAGGACGAAAAAACGGAGTCTTCTGACGCTAAACCCCCCATGTTTTTAGAGCGATGAATGCCATGGGTCCCAAGGGTCCCGTGGGTTGGGTTTCCCTCCGCGACTGCGCCAGGTGGAGGGTGAGCTTTTTGTGCCTTTCTCGGTGTTACCTGGCCAAGGTGCCTTTCGTGGTTTCCCACATTTTTGGAAAACACCGTGTTTTGGAGAAAAAATGTGTTTTTTGTTTTTTTTTCTGAAAAATATATACCTGCACAAGGAAAAAGATGGCGAAAATTGACAAAATCATGGAAAAAAGCATGATTATCTTGATATGGATGTTTCCAAAAATAGGGGTACCCCCAAATCATCCATTAAAAAATATGGTTTTCCATTTTAAACCATCCATTTTGAGGGTTTTCCCCCTATTTTTGGAAACATCCATATTGTTGAAACCAGCAACTCCAAGGCGTGAAATCATTTCAATGTTTGAGGTGTTTCCAACGAGGCGGTCCTGGGAATTCGCTTTCGGCCTGGATGCCAAGAGGGTTTTGGACTGAAGATTTCTTCGAATAAACTGAGAAAAGTTTCCTGGTTCCCATAATAGGTGGTAGGTAGCATGTAATCAGCCAATTGGCAATATACAAGTGGTATATAAGTGGTATATACTGCCAATTGGGTGATTATATATATCACCTACCACCTATTAAGGGAACCAGAAACAGCCATTGATTTTATGCATATCTCCAGCATGTTTGACATGAGTTCTTACATGTCGGTGTTGATGATGTTGTTGATGTTGTTGATGTTGTTGATGATGATTACCATAGTATCCATCCTTGTCATGGGAATCTGTTGCAATCAGTCGAAGCCTCCACGCTGCAGCTATTTCATAACATCACATGGAGCTTCAATGATGAGACCAAGCAGGTCTATCCATCTTGTTTTGATGGTTCATCATCCACCTATCTGAACCAAACCTTTCAGTGCAGCAGGTTGGAACTATACGGACTCAGAGCTCCGCTTCCAAATAATAGATTCATGATAGAACAACACAACGTACTCGTATGCTTCACAAAAAATGACATGGTTTCCCTTTGAGGTGGTGAAAAGTAGCAGTTTTTTTTTGGACCAAGGTCTTTGTGGTGAAGACAAACTATCCAAAACAACATATGCAGTAATACTGTTGATGCTTCAGAAATCCGGCGTTCACTCACTCACCCAGTTTTCGGTTGGTAGTTGAAAATCCCATGATTTCTGACCCTTTTGGAACTTCAAAGCCTCTTTGACCTCGGTCTATGCTGGGTGGATACCATGCCGATTGACTACTCCAAATTTGATATCGAAGATGACTCGGATGGAGGCGAAGTCCAGCGGAAACACACGGAGTAGACGGCGTTTAATGTGGTTTGATTTCGGTATGATATTGGATTTGCAGTCCTGCGCAAAAAGCTGCAAGTGAAATTGGAAGACTTACTCAGATTTTTCTTTCTTCACTTCTGCTTTTCTTCAATATCCAAGAGTCTATTGCATCATGTCATTAAAAGGACTGGTGTTGTTTTTTAATGAATTTGTTTATCATCAACACACCTGGCGACCTTTTGGCCCAGATGAGTTTCGGCAGATGTTGGAACAGCTGACTCGAGAGGCTCGATGATTTTCGCTGAAGAAAAGGAGTTCGTCTAAAATCTAAGCCTCCCTAAAACGAACAGCACCTTCCTTTCTCTGAAAATAGGCCGAAATTGCTCCAAAAAGGAAAGGATCGCACTTTGCAAGCATCAATTTTTATGGAGTTTTGCCGTTAGTTTCGAGAAGGGTATTTGATAAAAACAGAATATACATGAAAATGCATTATTTAGGTAGGGGTTTCAAGAATACTTTTCAAATGGGTTGTTAGTTCAACCAGCAACTCGTTGTCCACCCCCGTTTGAAAAATCCATTGAAATGTGGGCCTACTAGCCATTTTACTCAAAATCCCATGGGTATCCACTACTACCAATGGGTTGGTTCATGGCAAGCCTTCAAAACTTTTTCAAAATAACACCCGATTTGTTGTGGCTCCAGGTGGCTCAAAACGATATGCCATCGCCGAGGCATGCGGGGCGAGATCGAGCTTAAATGAATTGCTGCAATGTTTGGCTGTTTTTTTTGGTTTTTTGTTTTTACGGGGGTCATAAAATGCCATCCATTTTTGGGGGAAACAATGCAAGTGTATTGTAATTTTTGAGGGATTTTTTTCAGTATAAATAGTGCATGAAGTTTGGGTTGGTTTCTTTCCAAAAAGACCCCTGCTAGATCATCAAGCTCAAATGACAGCCAGGTTTCACTCGAGGGAAACATTTGTTGTCGACATGCCAGGTGGCCTGGTGATGAGATGGGCATGGATTTGGGCTTTGATCTTGGCTATGAAATGGATGATCCAGGCACAACTTCCTTGTAAGAAGGGACATGTGACATGGGTCCACTAGGTGGTGGTTTCAAGTGTGTTTTATTTTCACCACTATTTGGGGAAGATTCCCATTTTGACTAATATTTTTCAGATGGGTTGAAAGCACCAACCAGACTAGGTGGTGGTTTCAAGTGGTTTTTTTCTAATTTTCACCCCGAAAAAGTGGGAAAAAAATCAGATGGGTTGAAACCACCAACTAGTGGAAGTTGCTGCAAGATGATTTACCACCCTTCTTTTGTAGCCTCGTCTCGGGTCAGAACATGATCCCTTTTCAGCCATGGGATCAAACATTTGGTGATCAAAATTCGCATTGATGGAAGTCTTGTGAGTGAATTGGACCGAACAAGATTGAAACACCACTTTCCTCCAAGTTTTAGTTTGTTCCAGGATTCAGTGACCACTGGGACCACTTTGACACTCTGCTACTGTAGCTTTTATATTATGGTCTTATGGACTGATTTGAACGGTTCCAAAACCATATCTGACATGTCATGTCAAATGTCTATGATATTACTAAGACATCTTTCTTGAATGCATGAAAGGTATGTTGATAGGTAGTTTATCTCATTATTTCCGGGGTTTTATGACCATCCCAGGTGGTTGTTTGGGACTTCTGAACCATCAACAGTAAGGTGTGTTGTGATTCCTTGGGGTGATTTCTGACCATTTTCCATTTTCACCAGGCTTTGATGAGTCAGAGAAGTTAGATTTTCCTGAGCTGAGAGACCAGGTCAGAGATGAGTGGAATGTTGTGAACGATGAATCCAACCGAATCAATGGGAGATGTTTGTTCTGTTTTTTTTGTTTTCGAAAAAAAAAAGGAAGGGACCTTTTGTTAGAATCTAGCACTTGTGGTGTGAATGTGGTACGGATATTTATGATGGATTAGATTGAAATCAAATCTTGCATCTCTTAGTAGGATGTATCATTTTCTATATTGTTTTGTCCATGTTTCCAGCATTATAAGATACACAAGGTAACTCATGTGAGCAGATCACTGCTCATGTGATTACAATCGTCAACACCGGATCAGTTGCGGACACTCAAGGCTTGGCAGTTGTTGCTTCGACGTTGTACGACCTCGCCATTTCCTGCCAAGACAATCCCGCGGCGGTTGCTCCTGGAGGCGTCTGGGGGGATGAGAAATGAGCTCAAATATCGAAAGATCTTGGCTTGTTTAAGAAAACCTTTGTGCGTTCGTTCTTTTCGGTGTTTGTTTTGTGGTGTTTTCTTCTTAGTGAAGATGGATTCAAACGTTGCAATTTGCTGGCAGATGGCCAAAAACCACCATGGAATCAGTGAACCGTTTCCACCGGCTACGGAGGCTGAGCTGCGTTTGGCTCGCCGACAGCACCAAGAGGCGTTGCTGTGCTCTTTGGCGTTGCGCTACGCTGTGGGTGTTGAAGATGATCTCCCCGAGCTGCCGGAGAGAACGCCCAGCATGGATGTGGAGCCCCCGGTTCTGGTGCTGGTGGAGTGGATTGGATTTTTTTTCACCAAGACTTGGGGGATTTTTTGTTGGGGTGAAGTTCAATAGTTATGTATTTTATATCATTATGTTCCAGTGATTCCAGATCATATCTGTGATTTGGAAATTTCACACACTTTCGGTGTCTCTGAACTGGAAAGGGTCAGGAATTTTTTGAAGAGTTGAGTATAGTCGTTCAAATCTTGATATAGGGACCAGGGATGACCAGAGACTATTTTTTTCAATTCCTGTACCTTGATTTTCTGATCCAGGAGGACCTTGCGGCCGAATGTTGGCTCGTCCCTGCTGCAGTGATCGAGATGGTTTGCGGGGAGCCTCGAGTAAAGGCAAAACTTGATTAATTACCCTCCCTGAAACTAACAGCTCGCCCCTGAAAATGGAGAAGATGAACTTTTCCGTTTGGGATACTACCTTTTCAGAGGCGAACTGTTAGTTTCGGGGAGGGTAGTGTGTTTGTCAGCTTAGTAGAAAGAGTGAGCTGCTATACATGTGTCAGTAGAGATGCCTTGAATTCCAGACCTTCCGCGTGCATCCTCCCAAAATGATATTTCTCCCAGATTTGAAATAGCAGAATCTAGCGTTGACTAGACGGAAGTTTCTTTGCACACTCAAAGGTCCCAGTTTGTTCAATGCTTTAATGCATTTGCAAAGAAAAAACATATCATATCTAAAACACCTCTAAAGATAGTGAAGGAACCACAGATGTCCGAAGATCTTTTCGGATTTTTTCTTGAAATTTTATGTTTGGATGCAAGGAATTTTCCCAAGTTTCCCCCCAAAAAACCCTTCGAGGCGAAAGAAAATTTCCACACGTTTCGCACAACCTTCGAGGTGCGTATCAGCTTGGTGACCGAGATCATGCAGTGCGTTTACGTGATGCATTGATGCTAGTGGATCGTAGCATCCTTTCCAAGTGACTCGGGTGATCTAACGGGCAGTGGGTTTTTGTAAGAAATTGATGGGTCGGAATTTGTTGAAGAACTTAAGAGAAAAAGTATGGGTTTCGAGGTTTTTGATAAGATCGCATGATTGAAAAATCATGCAAACTGAAACTATGAAGAAACATCCCGAATCCCTCTTAACATGGTCCAAAAATGTAAGTTACATATATAGGATCTCCCCTAACTAAGGTGTGGAGATGAAGAAACAAACAATTCATTCCAACTCATTTGCCAAATGCCAAGGCACTTGGAGAAACGTTTCGAAGGCACTGCGGAGGTCTTGGACTTCGTCCCGCAGTTCCTGAACTTGTTGAATGGCTCATAGGCTCATAGCTTGAAACTCAGTTCCTAACACCAAAGATTTGTTGACGAAATATTTCATGAAGATGCCCAAGAATCAATGAATCATAGCTGCACGGCTGCGTAAAAGTTTTGGATGGGTTATACCCCCATCCCCCCAGCATTTCCCTGAAAGCATTTTTTCGGGTTGGAAGTTCACCTTTGACAAAATCCTCATTGACCAATTTTCTCCGGGGATGCCAAGGTGAGAGGAGTGCAAAAATTTAAGAGAGAAAAAGGTCCGATTGGTCCGATTTGAAGGTCCGGGAAAAGATGACTAGCTAACAGCTCTAAGCAGTTGAGGTTGGTAGATTATTCCCATTATTTTACCAAGGTGTTGTCAAGGTTTATACATCCCATGGTGGTGTTTATACCTTGCTAGCTCGTGGTTTCAAATGTTTCATTTTCACCGATTTGCCGGGGAAATGGAATCCAATTTGAAGACGAACGCGCATATTTTTGGACAGATGGGTTGGCGAATTTTTCCCCAACCACAAATCCAGATTTTCCAACATGTCTGAAAAAAGGTCCACCTAAAAGCCTTGCTTCTGAGGAGCGTGGAAGGTTTACCAGACATTGGAACTTCCAGGTTTGGCGCGGACAGGGAGGTCCGGTTGTGAAGCACATGGATGTAGATGTTACATGGATGTTACAACATTTGCTTAACAAAAACTGCAATCTAAACCCATACCATCCCATGGGACTGGTTTTATTTACCTAGATTTCGTTGATGTTTATGGTAATATTTATAGGTAAATGTAGTTAGAAAAAAACCAGTCCTAAGAACGCGAGTTGGGAAAGTTTCTTGCTATTCTTTTGGGTTGTGAGTTGGGAGTTTTCGTGTTTTTCTACTCCAACCCACCTTAGGCTGGTCATCGGCTTCCGCTTTGGCACGTTGGATGCGGAGAAACGGGTGGATAAATCCAAGGAGGCGTGGAAAGTTGGGTCGCCCCCAATTTCTCCAACCACTGTTTTAAACCCAAGGGGGATGATGGGTTGAGAATGTATATGTTTTGTATATTTTGTTCGAATGAATTTTGGGGGAATGGAACCCCAAAGATGAACAAACAAATCTTTGAAAAAGACCCAGGCGAGTGTCAAAACCCAGCTGACCTTGGTTCGCTCCGGAACGACCTGGGCACCTGAAACCACGGCCCTCGCCGGGGGGCACAGTGCAAGCACTGTGTGAGTTGTGACAGCGCGAACCGAGACTTGCGAAACGGTTTCGCGGATTTTTTAATTTCAAGCAATCTCAGTGCCATGCCGATTCCAGAAGATTTGATCAATGCCCATAGGATCCATGTATAGTATATTTACCTTCGTTTGATTAACTTTTATGTTAGATCTATATAGGAAAACTTGCCAGTCCCATGGATGGCCCTGAGGTCCGGGTGGTGTTGCCACATACCTTGGTGTCGTTATCTTCCAAGGGCATCATTTGTCGTTTAAAGGTCCTTCCTTCCCCAACGCCACCAACCACCGACGTGACTTGTTGGATCAGATGCGACATGTGACGCTTCCAACCAGGGATATGTGACGAGGTTTGTCTTTTCACTGATGTGAAAAACGGATTTTGTTCCATCAGATTTCAACCTGATGCTTTGATTTGTACTTTGTGAGGCGGGTGATTTTTTGTGTTAGGATTTTTATTTTCAATCAAAAGTCATGGTGCACAAGGTTACCTCAGGTTTGCAGGTATTCTTTTTGTAGATTGGAAGTTGCCATCCATCCCAATGCATTTGAGCTCCACACACATTGGCATGAGAAAAAGAGAAAGCGACCTGGAATTCCTGAATGAAGAGCTTGGTCAAGAGATTAGCTGCAAGTTCTGCAGCTCAGATTTCAAATCAATTGCTTTTTTTGGCTCATTACGAATTTGTGCTCTTTTGTTGCAACGAGAACAAGGGTGCGTCATGGGAATTTTGTGATGTTTTCTTGACAACAAACATGTTGGTATGCTTTAGCACAGAAAGCTGAGCCCTGCTTTTGCTCGGTTTCCGTGCTTGGTGAACCTGACCTGTTTGCATTTGTGCAGCATTCCCAGCAAATTCCCTCCAAGCATTTTGACAGTCACATGATTTGTATCGTTTGCCGTATCCATCATTTCTATTCAGTTCTACTATCTCCAGTGTTCACACCCTAGTCATATACATAACGCATTTTCTGCTGAGTTTTGTCCGTGTCATTCCCAAATGTTCCAGAGTTTAACGGAACCGCAGCTTTGAGGCTTTGGGGGCTGACTTGCCACACAGATGTCTTGATTTGTAGCGAACTTTCTTCAATTGTTTCAGGTATATACCCATCATGTCTAGACCAGAAAGCAGATGATGTCCAGATCTGCGGGTCCACGGGACGTGAAGGCTGCTAAAGAAGCGGGCCCGTCAAAAAACAGCATCATGTCTCTTGGTACTGTAGGGGCGTCTTTTTCATGTCTATCAACAGGGCATGACAAGCTACTTTCACACTTCCACATAAATGCAACCTGGACTTCAATCCACAACACAAAATTTCTGTATCTTTTTTCAAACATTTGCCATTGGATGCAAGACTTTGTTGACGGCCATGATGCACAATGCATTGGCGCCAGTACAAAGGAGAAACTGACCAAGTGAATTTACCTAGGAGAACATGAAGCATTCAAAAAAACGTACACTAGTTTCCATATACACACATGAAATCATCATGTTCTGTTTATACATTTTACAATTATGACATATCAGAAGCTATATTTTTTAAATTAGAACACAATCATAGACCAGATACACCTTTCAAGCTCAGCTGCTGCGCTTTTCCAATGGATTTTCCAGGATTTCCAGGACAGCAAAGATGGCGAGGATGAAGATGAATTTGAGGCGGGCTTTGGAATGGCTCGTTGGGTTTATAGGGATCCTTTGTTAATGGCTTGTTATAAGCCATATATGATTGGAGAATATAATCCCCCTATGTAAAAGAGCCAACCAGGGTGAAATGATCACGGCTTATGTTTATTCAGGTTGATGCTATGGGTTTGCAAATCCTTCGGATCCCAGGTGTCAATGTAGCTTTTTATCCCGACGTATGGACTATGTGACTACATTGCCATATCTATATCAACCAAATTTGGCATTTGACCCAAAAAAACAATTCTTCGAATTATCCTTTGAAACAGACGTAAAAACGCTATGTTTTTTTTGCAGATCTTTGGACACCAAGTTGGATCCATTTGGTGTTCTAAATATCACTTGTTTGTCCCTACGTAGTCAGTCCCTCTATAAGCGGGTATAATTCCCTACAGCAAATAGCCAAAATAGACAACTGATTAAGTGGGTAGACATAACAAAAAGAAATAAAGACTGATTATTTGATAGTCCCTCTACTGTTGATGGTTCAGAAATCCCAACCACCTGGGATGTATTATAAAACCCTGGTAAATCATGGTAGATAAACTATCAATCATATCAACTGGTGAGTTGGCTCGCCGGATTTCTGTTGCGCATCAACGTCGTATCACCAATGGGTGAAGTCACAGGGTTTCACCAACCAAAGGTATGTCACGTCAGGTCCCTCGGTTCACTGGGGAAAAAATCCCCTACAGCAAATCACCAGGGTCAACTGTTTCACCTTGTCAATGGAGTTTCCTGGTTCCCTTAATAGGTGGTAGGTACCATATAATCTCCCAATTGGCAGTATATACCACTTATATACCACTTATATATTGCCTACTGGGTGATTATATATCACCTGCCACCTATTAAGGGAACCGGAAACAGCTATTCACCTTGGTTCCTTTCATTCTCCCAGATCACCTTGGATACCCTTCTGGCTGCCTCTCCGGGCTTCGCATCTCGTGTCACCTTGGCCTTGTGCCTCAGCAACGCTTCGGATGCGGCAGCTCGGTATAGCAACGGGTTTTGTTGGGGATGGCCGTTTTAGGGGATGTTACTGTTGATGGTTCAGAAATCCGGCAAACTCACCAGAACCTTTTTCCTGCACATGTCGGTCCAGGGTTTAGTAGTAGGTGAACCAACCCGAAACGTATCAGGGAAATTCTTGGGTGAGGGGAAAACCCCCCTCCAAAAAGATCCGAAAAAACTCCAAAACGGTGCCATGTCGAAAAAAACGGCGCCATGCCATCTTCGACCTTCTAGGTCGAAACCTTGTCCTTGGGCTTCGCATTGCCTTTGTTCGATGCCAACTTTGGAGACCTTCGGCTGGTGGCGGCAGCGGTGTTTCTGGGAATGCTAACGGGTGGATGTGCTGCAGGCGATGCCCGGGAGTCTACCCTCCTTGAAACTGACAAGTGCGTCCGTGAAAACAGGCCTAAGCGCTCCAGAAAGGAAACTAGTATTGAAAAAATGTATGCATTTTCAGGTGCGAACTTGCTGTTTTCAGGGAGGGCAATTGGCATGGAACAAGGGTGATGGAATTTTTTTGGTGGTGGGTGGTATTTGTTTTGTGTTTGTAGAGTTGGTTGGTTGCTTTTCCTTCCAAATCATAGCAATTTTGAATTTAAAAGATTGCAACCTTTTTGAGGGATGAAGTAGCATAATGACATGGCAAATGCCGAGCCATAATACATAATACAAAGGGAAAGACTTCGGATATATGTTTTTTGAGATTTTCAAGACATCCGACATCCTCAGTGTTGTCTTTTGGGACGAAAAAAAACACCCAAAAAACGCCAAGAAAGCCAGGCGCGTTGGCGGAGCACATTGGCCACAAGCGTTTGCTGGTCCAAATGCTTTACCTGGAAGCTGCGTCGGCCTTGATCACCAGCGCTGCGAGTCTTGACGTGTGAGATATCTGTTGGCCCTGGCTGATCCAAAGCTTCATGAAGCGTTTGGAGCCTGTTAAAACCGCAAAAACCACAAAAAAAAAGTTGACCATTCCGAATCAGTGGCAAGCGCTACGAAGTCTCAGTTTTTTAGTCCAAAAAAACACTCCCCACATCCTCTTCCATTCTCGCATCCGGACTTCAATTTTGCCAAGGTGTTGGTTCAATCAACGTTTTTTGGCAAAGTTCGGTGCTTTGTAAAAGTACTATTCCTTCGGCTTTTTCCTCAAGAACAGGCAAATGAAGGTTTGCAAGGATACCAGAGCCTAAAGGCAGCGTTCAAAAACCTTATGACATTCCATGATACTGGTTAGTTGTAATAGGGATCCTCATTTCATGGTTTATGAAATCATCCCCAAAAATAAGTGGGTTATGTAATATACTAATCCAAGAAATCTCCAACAGGACCCACTGAACGGACCCCTAAACCTGAGTATCTAATAGGTGTAGCAACTTACTTAGGGGTCCGGTGGTAAGGTCCCCTTCAATAATCTGGGGATGATACAATTATTGTAATCTGTTGGTTCATGTAATCTGTTGGTAAGGTCCCCCTTAAATCATCAATTTCATGGTTACCAAAAAAACTGGGTTATGTAATATACTAAATAATCATGGTTTTTTAATGCTCACATGAAACCAGCTCAACGAAAACCACCATGAGGACCGGGCCCTTTCACCTGGCCCTCTGTCGTTTCAGCAGTGGTGTGGCCATCGGTGCGGCGGTGCCGCCCATCTTTGCGTTGGCAGAGGAGTTGATCCATCCGAGAAAACGAAAGCATCGAAGTTTCTTTGACCTACAATAATTGCATGGTTTTTTGTTGAGCATCCAGAATTTTTTTGGGGGGTTCAAGGCTTGAAGGGGAAAAGTTTTTAAGATTCCAGCATGTTGGTATCCATTTTTGTTTTTTTGAAATGATATCATGTGTTGGTTCTTTCTCTTTCTTCATACACGAATGAGATGAAGTCATTGCTCTGAATCACTTGAGCGTTTGATGTGGTCAGCATCAGCATGTTTGAATAGCACTTCTTCCTACAAGACTTTTTCAGGGTAAAAAGTCTCAGGGGTTTGGACACAGGGCCAATGTACGAACATCATGGAAAACTATAAGCACACAGCTTGGGACAAACCATTCTGGGGTTGCAGAAAATAACACTTGTGAAGATCCGAGGTATACAGTGTAACAGCGGTTTTTAGTTGGCAGCGATGGGTAAACAGCACACGTATGTTGCGATTTGAAAAAAAAACTGCAGTCTCTGCCAGTCAAAACAACTGTTGAGTTCCAATGTTTGATGAGTTGGCAACTCGGGTTTGACCCTCGGCCAACGAGGTTTGAGTTTGATCGCATCTTCCTTCATCACTGGTAGTGTTTTAGTCTCAGTCCTTGCCTGGCCACTCTCCATGGGGTGGACCTGGCGAGCCTTCTATGCTGCAACAGGTGTCGGCTCGGAAAAATGATGAGATTCCTTAAATGGAAAGAAGTTGAAAGATGTGGGCATTTTCCAGAAGTTTCAGGGTTTCAGGCAAAAAAAATCCATTCAAGAGAACCAGGTGGCTACTGATTTGTATGGAATGATGTTGATGTCCAAAACTGGATCTGTCAATTTCTAAAAACATCCCCACTTCCTGTGCCCTGTGTGATCGCTGGCTGGGCAACCTTACACCCAACATGAAATTTCCCGCCGGGAGGTTTGGTGCCATTCTTCAATGCCTTGTTGGTGAGTCGTTGGATTCCAGAGTCTCCAAGCTTTCTTCAACAACAGGTAGGTCACATAGCTTGCTGATGAAAGCTTGGATTTGTGATGTTCATTGGAACGAAAAACTGTTTGTTCCCAATACAAGTGGAGGTTAGAAAAATCCACGAGAATTAATGGATTTTTCCGAGTTGTCAAACTTTAATTTCTTTGCAGTTCGAAGATCAATGGAAGTACTCCTATGTTTCTCGTTTCTTTGCTTGTACAGTCTCCGGACAGTGGTCGACTCTCAGTACGAAAAAAGAGTCATGTTTGACTCTCTCAGATGCCAGGGCCGTCGTGCCGAGTTATTGGCTGAGCTGCAACGTGTCGCATCAGCGGAGTTTTCTGTGAGCTTCCGGGTGGCACAGGAGAGAAACCTGCAAGGCAAATTGAGCAATGATAAAAGTGCCCCTGGTTGTTTAGGGTATATACGGGATTACTGTAGGTCACCATTACGGTAGACTACCCAGTTATATATGGGATAAACTGCCATCAACAATGGGATAAACTACCATCAACAACAGTTGTTTAGGGTATGTAGGGGATGAAAAACTACCCAGTTATGTGGGGATTGTAATGAACCACTGTCAGGATCCCAAACAACCACTACAACTAGGGAAAGTAAGAAGGTTTTTTCTCGTGGCTCAAATCATGCATGAAATTCGACCCAACCCTCAGCTTTCGACAGGAAGCCAATGATGGACAAATTCGGGCGATTGAGGAAAGATCAATTAGTTTCTTGTCGATGCATTTAGCTTGGGAAAGAATTCGCTGGTTGGGTCTTGAAATACATTTAAGGAATTTGCATCTATATTTGCGAATATTTTGTGAGTGATACTTTGATGTTTTTGAGACCCCACACAGGTTGATCTTCTGGAGAATGTTTCATCCGCAGACAAGTCTTGCAACTTTGCAATTCACTGCAAGTGCCTGTTTTCTGAGTTTCTTTGTCACGTGTTTGTTTCTCTTGTTGCCTTTCTGAACATGGGATTTGCACAACTCATAATTCCCAGCAAAAATCATCTCAAAAGTCACAAAAGTCGCCTCAGGTGGACGACTTCAAATGTTGCGGCCCATGCGACACATAGTGCTGCGCCTCGCAATGATCTGCTTCTCCATTGCCTTTGCCTGGCATTTTGGATATCCAAAAGGATGGGATGATGCTGGTGATGGTTCAGAAATCCGGTACACTCACCTGAGAAATTCTTATAAATCATGGGATATACTGACAAACTAGCTATCAACCGAGTGTTGATTTTGGTAGTTTATCCCCAATAATTTACTGGTGGTTTTGTACATCGCAGGTGGTGAGTTCCCCAGATTTCTGAACCATCAAGAGTAGGATGATTGCTGGAAGGCAAGTTGATAGGCTGATGGTGTCTGACAAAAAGAGCTCGGGAGTATGTTCCCCCCTTGAATAAAACTGTAGTTGAAATATGTGAAGCTTTCATCTAGGTGGTGGTTTCAAGCATTTGTTATTTTTACCCCGATCCCTGGGGAAATGATCCAATTCGACTTGCGCATATTTTTGAGATGACTTGGTTTAACCACCAACTAGTCATCCATTGAAATCTTTTTGAAATGCCAAGGTATGGCCTTTCCACCTGGCTTTTAAAGCTCTTTGAAGAGGTGGGTTTGAAACATCAATATCTTGCTGCGATTCTCTACGCACTTTCAGGCCGTGTTTCGGACAAAATCCAGAGATCAAGGTCATAAAGGTCACTTTTTTCATCTTTTTTCATCTGCTTCTTAAAAAAGAAGAGGCTGCTTTTTTTTTAACTCAAATTGATTTGCTGTGCATCTCAAGAATTTCATAAAAGTCACCTTTGAATTTGTTCCAACAAAAAAACACGCAGGTGTTCCCGGCTGTGTGCTGGCGATGTGTTTCCTTCGGTGCATTGAGCCACCCAAACTTTTGGCTTTCTGGTTGCTCCTGACAGCACTCAGTTGCCTTAGCATTAGTCGCTTTCCGGCAGAAAGAAGCGCAGGATCCGGAATGTATAAATTCGGCTCCCATCAGATAAGGACTTCTCCAGGAGATTAAGATTGATCGAAGGAAGTTTAGAAGTCTAACTTCCGACTATATGCAGAGTTGAAAAGCAGAGTAGAGGTGTCAAGCAGAGTAGTAGAGATGTCAAGTCAGCAGAAAGGAGATCCACCCGCGTGTAGAGTCACTAGAAAGAAGGTACATGCGCGAAAAATGTTAGTGAAGTCGCGAATCGCTGTGTTTTCTCAATGAATCGTGGTTCCTGATGTTCGAAAAGTAGGCTCGCTAAAGCGGCGGGTGCGGAGGTAGCTGTTCCGCGGACAGGTGAAAAATGGCACGCGGCTGTGGCGCGAAGCACATTTGCAAGTCAAAATGCACAAAACACCACATTCCCGGAGCCATTTTGGAAGTTCAGATGTTCCAAAATGCCACGCGACTGTGGCGCCAAGCACATTTGTGCGTCAAAATGTACAAAACACCTCAGCGCCGGAGCCATTTTGGAGGTTCCGATGTTCAAAAATGCCACGCGGCTGTGGCGCGAAGCATGGAAAACACCACACTCTCGGGCCACTTTTTGTAGTTCCGATGTCCAAAAACTAACTAACTAACCAACTAACTAACTAACTAACTAACTACCTAACTAACTAACTAACTAACTAACTAAGTAACTAACTAACTACCTAACTAACTAACTACCTCACACACTAACTAATTACCTAACTAACTAACTACCTCACACACTAACTAACTAACTAACTAACTAACTAACTAACTTACTAAGTAACTAACTAACTAACTAACTAACTAACTAACCAACTAACTAACTAACTAACTAACTACCTAACTAACTAACTAACTACCTACCTACCTACCTACCTAACTAACTAACTAACTAACTAACTAACTAACTACCTCACACACTAACAAACTAACTAACTAACTAACTAACTACCCAACTAACTAACCACCTCACACACTAACAAACTAACTACCTAACTAACTAACTAACTAACTAACTAACTAACTGACTAACTGACTGACTTACTAACTAACTAACTAACTAACCAACTAACTAGCTAACTAACTCACTCACTCACTAACTAACTAACTAACTAACTCATTAGCCATCTAACTAACTAACTAACTCACTAACTAACTAACTAACTAACTAAGTAACTAACTAAGTACCTAACTAACTAACTACCTCACACACTAACTAATTACCTAACTAACTAACTACCTCACACACTAACTAACTAACTAACTAACTAACTTACTTACTTACTAACTTACTAAGTAACTAACTAACTAACTAACTAACTGACTAACTAACTAACTAACAAACTAACTAACTAACTAACTGAGTAACTAACTAACTAACTTAATAACTAACAATTTAGTCAGCCAACTAACTAACTAACGAACGAACTAGCTGACTAACTAACTAACTCATTAGCCAGCTAACTAACTAGCTAGCTAGCTAACTAACTAACTAGCTAAGTAACTAGCCAGTTAGTCAGTTAATCAGTTAGACAGTTCGGCAGTTAGTCAGATCCATCAGTGCTTTCGCTTTGTCATCCGTGATTCACAACAACCAATCTCTCCTATACGTTTCCTATTCTTGAAACTTCCGCCACCGCTGCGGCTCTACTGGTAGTCATATTGAAAAGGTGCAATTTTAGATGCTAAGTCAGTTAGTGATTATTCGCAATCTGTGCTGCTTGTGATTTTTGACATGGTAGTCTGGTAGTCGGCAATGCCGTGCTCAGGTCTTATCCAAACAACTTCGCACTTGGCTCCAAATCCCTTCCGTGCGGCCTTTTGCGTGTGCCTTTTCAACAGCGTCACCAGACCTCAGGCGTTGCTGTTGACGGCCGAAAACTGATAGGCTTGCAACGCTGAACCAATCCAATCCCATGGTGCAATCCAAGAATCAACAGATGATAAGGAGATAAGGGGAGATAAGGAGTAAATTCGAAAATTTCTGCCCCTGTTGTGCTTTCGATAAGGTCTCAACAGCGGTCTTCAACGTCTTGACAACAGTGTGACCTGTCACCGACGAAAGGGGTGTAATTGTCCAAGCGCCAACTTGAGTTTCCAAAAAAATTGGGAAAAACTGTGACGGCTTTACACAATGTCATAGTGGGTCATTTTATGTCAATCATCATTTTGTTTTGTCCAAACTTTTCTCTGTGCTCTTAAGGATTACTTTTTATTTATCCTCCAGGGAAGGATCTCATATCCGAAAAACCGGCCGGCACTTGTGAGTCGATTTTTAAGCGAACTTCCCGTGAACGGTGGGATACACTCCCTGAAACTAAGCTGGCCACTAAAAAAAGGCCTTTTGCCGCAATTTTGGGGAAATATTTCATCTTCCAACCATTGGAAGTTTCAGGTGTTTTTTTCGCTTAGTTAGTTTCAGGGAGGGTTACTTTTTCTCAATGGATTATTCTGGTTTTAGAAATAGCTGGTAGTGATTATATAACGGCATAGAAGTCAACATATACCTAGTACGTAAGCGCCAAAAAGCCTTCCTTTTTAAGGGTGATTATCTTAAGTATCTACCACCTTTTATACAAGAACCTTAAAAAATACTACCTTTCGTTATTTTTTCGGGCTTATGCATCATACTACCCATGAAACTTTCGAGAATCCTTATTATTTTTTACAACTAGGATTTTTTCAATGGAAAATCTCAGGTGTTTTTTGGCGAAGAGTTTCACTCAGGGGTTGGGTGACGGGTGCAGTCGCGTCGTTTTCATCCCAGGTGGGGCGCTCCATTCTCCTCTTCCTTGCGACCCTTTGCCTTGGGTGCACTCTCAGCCACTCGAGATTTTTTGAGAAGAAATGGGAAGGGTGGACACCCAGGAAACCTGCAAAACGTCGCCCTGTCC
>DF241511.1:0-59871 GCA_000507305.1 Breviolum minutum Mf 1.05b.01
CTTGAGCCAAGCGCAACACGCATCAAAGGTTAAACCCTGACCGGTGAGGGAAAGGAAACTAACTAATGCCTACGTGTGCAAAACAATACTACAACTATATACAACGCTTCTGTATATAGAGGGTGTGAAAAGTGGCTACTGCTACATGTAAGCTAATGTACAATATTACTATACATATGACTGGCTACGGGGTACGTATATTGTTGACTTCAATCAAGCCAATCACCAGCCAAACTCTGAAGATTGATATGTCATTTCATCACCGAGTCATGAGTAGTTTCCCAATCAGCTTCGTGGTTTGGCGTGATGCTTTGGAATTTAAATCCCCAACCACTCAGACCATTACAACATCAGAGTGAAAGTTGGTGCAGTTCCTAAGGTCCTACTTGGAGGATCATCCCATTTAGTAAGTGGTTAATAAACATGGTTCGGAAGTCCCCTAGGGCTAAATGGCTTATAAATGTTGGTGACTAACAACTTACTGACTGGGATGATCCTCCAAGTAGTTGGTGGTTCCAACTTCTTTGAGTCAAATTAGCTCATTTCCTCAAGGAGGGGCAAAATGAGCCACTAAAAAAACGGCCTTACTTTCCAAAAGAATCCTGGCTGTTTAATAGTGATCCTGATAATGGATTATGAAATAGTCCCCATCTACGTGGGTATTTCATCCCCAACAATTTCCCTAAACCGCCACCTTGAAGAATCACAGGTGCTGTCATGAGCCATCAAGTTGTATAAAGGTCATGAGAAGATCCAATCACTTCCGCCCCACAATCCTTCACCGCTCAAGAAAAACATGGAAATTCAGGGCAAACAAACTGGCCTTAAGGCAAGGCACACAAGGCCAGTTTTGAAAATACTTGATTGCTATCATCCTAACACATTCTTTGGTAGTGGGTACTTGCAAGAGGGTGGTGCCCAAAAAAAAGCTCCAATGGAAATTCATCAACTCCCAGGGGAACTTGGCGCTGAACATTGATCAACTCACGAGATCACTTGGAGCCAACGGACATTTTTGAAAAGCTGTCAGAGTCAGAGGATCATTTGGGCATTATCCAATCACATCATCAATCTACCCTCCCAAAGTTTAACAGCTCGCCCCTGAAAAGTTACCGAAACCTAATAGGAAAGGATCGTCTTCCAACCACCGTTTTAAAGGGTTGGGGGTGTAGATTTTCGATTTGTTAGGGTGAACATCTATTCTCAGCAATTTGATTCATACACAATTCACACAGAAGAAGTGGAACTTGTTCTTTTTTTTTGGAAAGTTTCATATAGTGAAAACCCGGAATTTGTGTCTGATTTTACCCCCAAACTGGAAGAGTACTGGCGAGATGTATCAACATATACCAACTACAAGTGACTTATGCAGGGGCCGCTGACTTACCAAACCAAAGAATGCGCCATGATAGGCAAACCATTCCAACTTTACTTTTTTTCCAGTACAGTAAAGCGTGCATTTTTCTGTCACATCATGTTAAAATCCAATTTGACAGCTGCCAAAGCCATCAGTAATCCATCTTAAAATCATACGTAATTGGCTCATAGTTTAAGATATCTTCGCTCATGACACCAATGTCCGTTGATGACATTCTATGGAATCAAATGAATTGGATGATATTCAATGCTTTGGTAAATATGTTTCTTGACATAGACATTCTATAAAACTATATAAAACCCATCAATTTCATGTTGATTTTCATGTCAATGATATCCCCAAGAGCTGGACCTACTGTTGGTCCAGAAACCCGGCAACAACACCAGGTGATATAGAGAATATGCCCATTTTTCAAAAGGTTCCATAGATCTCAGATGGTTGGAAAACACCAATTTATGTATATAGTTAATGTTTGCCATTTTTCAGAGGGTTTCATGTAGATAACACACTTGGTGAAAACCGGATTCCTGAGCCATCACCAGTATCAGAACCAACAACAATTAAACAACATCCTGATAGATGTTGCATATACCCGCCATTGCCCACTCAAAATGGTGGTGTATACATACTTGATTTCGGTTTGAACAATTCAAAAAAAGGTTTTGCCCAGGAACTGTTCTCAGCTGTTTTCAATGCTTTGGACACCATCTCTTCCAATTCTTCCATCTGTGGAACCGGGTCACTTGGGTTGGAATGTTGAACATCTAATGATGATGTCAAATGCAGGTAAAGCATTGAAGGGATTCTATCATATATATATATAGATATAATCAGATTATATAACCTGTTGCAAAATTGCAAAATCGTAGTAGAAAAACACAAAAAGTACAGCTGTTAGTTTTAGGGAAACTCTTTCATTCAACGTCTCATCATTTGCAGCACCACAAAGAAATGATGGTGTGAAGGATTTCCACATTTTCCCAATTGGTTTCTTTGTAAAGACCTTTCCCTGCAACTTTCACTGCAACCTGTTGCCAATGTTGGTAAGCCACAAATCAATACACAACTGGGATGAATTTCACAATCATTCATCCCCAAAATCATGGCTGGTCAACCTATCACCCCCTAACGTAACCCCCTCAGAAATCAGGGTTTAATAGCCGGCCTAAGGGAAAACAATGGCTAATAGGCCCGGCACTGGGATGGGATCCAGTGAAACTTCCGGCGATTTTCAGATTAGGATCAAGGAAACAACCAGGTTTCCCATTGCCAAACATCTGCATGGCACAGGCAAGGCTTACTTACAGGTCAGTACACGGTTTCTAAAACATGTAAATCTGCATGCAACATACATTGACAATGACTTAAAGATCTATTCATTCAGTATCAATAAGGAAATACATATATACACAAATAGTTGCGTACACATTGGTATATAACATATAACATAAGCACCCCTTGGGTCCAACCAAGCACCAACCATTGATCCCTTGGCTTTCCGTGACCGCCTTAGCATTTGGAATGTCAGCTCCTAGAGGCTATTTGGGCAGGTGGATTGTGGATGGCACGTATATCTAGTTGGTGGTTTCAACCCAATTGAAAACTATGTGTCAAATTGGATCATCTCCCCAGGGAGGGGTGAAAATGAAAAATGTTTGAGTTGCCACCACCCAAATGTATATATACGTATATGTGGGTCAATATAATAATATCAATGTAAATATGTATGTACATTGCATATTCCAAAATTAATCATGTCAATCTAATGATGATGTATATGTAATCATCACTATCTATTCCAAATCGATTCAATATTTGCTCACTATTCAATTTAAGGAAGAAAACACATCCAACAAAAAGACCCAGGATGATGATCCTGTGTGAACAATAAACATCTTACTACCAACTATTTTGGGCAAATCACTGTTTCCATCGAGTTTCAAAAAATCCCAAAGGTTGCAATATCCCACCCTATCTAGATCCAATTTTTCCCAGGCAATGGCCATAAGATAAGATTAGATCGCTCTTTAGGTTCACTTTTTGTTGCCTAAGCCTGCGTTTTTTTGGACTCCAAATAGCTCCAGATGAATGAACTTCATCATCCCTAACTTAATTAGAGTCCCTAACTTCATCACCTCAAGTGTCCAAAATTGTGGTACTAATGGATCTTCAGCCTGAAATACTCTGACATACAATCTACTGACTAGGTTGTGGCTTCATCCCATTTGACAAACTATTAGTCAAAATGAATCATATATGAATCATCTCCCCAAGTAGGGTAAAATAAAACATGTTTGAAACAACAACCTAGTTTCTGATTTTAAGGGTCAGCCACCCATCATTTTGGTTACTTTTTCACGAAGATCAACGACCCCAACGTCCCATCTTCCCATGAAATCCATCGGTTTTCTAATGAAGGGATTGGGCCTTTTGGGAGAGGGGGGGTGGACGATTCTAAAATCCTCCCGTCCATATCCTTGGATTTGCTTGGCCACGATGCTTGGAAAAAGTTCCAAACATATTTCCCAAATGCTGGTTGAATTGTGATGAATCCATGGTACAAAACAAACATCACCTGAAACAAATCCATGATCCAAGTGTCTTAAGGGGGTACGCGTATATAGTATAATCCCTTGTGAAAAAACAAAGAACCGTACTACGTGAGTCCATTTATATACTTCATTTACTTTCCATCTTTAATTTCTTCTCATTTCTCACACTACACCTCTGAAAGCAAAAAACAAAAAAACATAGAAAACTGAACATGACGACTTCCCAACTGGAACGAGATGTCTCTGTTTGAAAACCCTAGGCATTTTATGCCCACCTCCTGAGGTTCGATATTTGGACCCCCGAAACATACCGAAAACAAAACCGAACCTCAGGAGGTATGACTGGATGTATAGGGAAACCATCATGTCTGGTCAAATCAAAATATTTCACCAACCCAGATTTTTCTGAAATAAGAGATTTCCCTCACTAAACCACCATTTCGGGTGAGGTCGCGTGAGGTCGCTACAATTTGACCAGATCATGTTCAGCTTCCCCCAGCTGTTGATTGTCCAAGTAATCTGATCCATCGGTCCTTGGCCAAGCACAGCTTCCAGGCTCACGAAACGTCGTTCCACCTGCAAGGAGGGCGATTTTCGCCTGACCTGTTGGGTTTTAACGGAAAGGGAACATACACATGCCCATCAAATCAATCTATGATAAAAAACAAGTATTGCACGTAAACATTGATAATAATACTGATCATCATCATCATCATCATCATCATCATCATCATCATCATCATCATCATCATCATCATCATCATCATCATCATGGGAATCCAGGGGTATCCCTTTGAATTCCACCCCTAAAGACAACGGTTACACTTAGCATACAGTACCTTAAAGCCCTTCTTCAAAGTGAAAGGCTGTGTAGGTTGTAGTTTGGGGTGAAAATAATTGTTCTTGAAAGAGACACCATCTATCTGGGTGACATTAAGTTACAGACCTGGATCTTGCCTGAATTTTCAAACGATTTCCGAAGGAAACTACCATCAAAGACCACGGACCACCGGGGTCTGGCAATGATTCTTGCTCGGGTATTTACACCCTATGGGGATACCCGCAACATGCTGGTTTGAGAACATGTACCTCCTACTGAATATGACAAGTTGTGGTAATCATTCCGTATCCATTTCGTTTTTAGTTCGGAATTTCATGGAATTTCCATACCTCTCAGCCTTGTGTTCCCGGATTAAGGCACCTCTTGTGGTAGCGCCACTTCTTTTGGCGCCGCCAGTCGTGGAAGGACCTCTTCCTCCAAGCCGGAAGCATACTCCCGTAAACTAACATAGCAATGGAAAATGGGCCCTTTGAAGATGTATACTTCCTATTCAAAATGAGGATATTCCGTTGCTATGTTAGTTTACCAGAGGGTACTGTATGTGAAGCAAGTGTCACTTGGTAACATAGAAGCTAACTCCTGATCCAAAAAGGAAACATCCAACAGAAACCTACAAAAACCAATCTCAAACCCAAATCTCCTTGAGGACAATTCAGAAGTCCAATGGATTTTTTTGGACGATTTCTGACACAAAAAGGGGGAACAACAAGTTTTACCTACAGAAGTCACCCTGTTTTTTCGTCAACGTTTGAAGCAAATCTCACAGAAAGTCTCTTTTAGGAACAAGGCAAATGATATAAACAAGCTACTTTCCAGTCAAGAAAACACGTACCGGGATTATTCAACATGTATAATCTTAGACTGTGGATGACTGAATTTCTGCACGAGCTGATCTTAGTGCTAAATCCCCCTGACAAAATTGCCACCACATTCGCTAGGTGGTGGTTGAACCAACCCATCTGCAAAAATATTATATTGTCAAATTGGATCATTTCCCCAAGTAGAGGTGAACATATCCTTTTGAAAACCGCCAATTTTGTCCAATTTTGTGAATTGTCTGTTCCGGATGACTCCATCCCGGGCCGGGCCCCCGAACGAGTTCCATGACACGTGCCGCCACTTCCGCGAGCTGTGAAGAGAAGGCCTGATAACGTCAGATGTGTTTTTTTGCCAAGAAGCTTGAGAAAAAAACGACGGATACCCAAAAATCTGCCAGAAATTCCCCAACCGAGCCAACCAACGGTTGATTCCTCACCAAATGTTGGTGTTTTTGTCGTGGAGATGGGTGATTTGGCTGGGGAAAAATGTGAATCTTGGGAAACCGGTACACCCCAAACCTGAAAATCATACATTTAGAAAGGAAAATCATCTTCCAAACCTCCATGATTGTTCCATGTTAATCTTCCGCCCGCTGGTTTAGAAAATCAATCCCCGCGAATTCCACCTGTCAATTTCGAACATTCAGCAATGGATTTAGAAGGGCCGAAATGTGGGGAGTGAGTGAAATATGATTCACATACTAGCTTGACATATAGGTAATCTCTTGTACCCTTTTCGCACTTTTGAGTTTAGTAGGCTTCTAAGATGTAAACCATAAACAGGTAAACCTTTTAGATAGTCTGTGCATATATACACCATTTTGTAAGCACAATGCAAAGACTTGGTACCATCTAATTAACACGTAACCCATTATCGCATAATATCGCGAAGATGTTTAAAAATTATATATATATACATATTACTAGGGATCCTTCATAAACAATGCCATAAAGCATTGCCCCTACTTTACTGTTTTAGAAAATTAATCCATTATGAAAAGGTATGAACCCTGGAAAATTAACATGTTGAACCTGAAACCGCCTGTTTGACAAGGAACATCGTCTTCCATCCACCTCCAGTTTTAGGTTCCAGCCGTTAATTTTCGCGAGTACATATCATCTCCAAACAAAACTCCAGGTGTCATCCACCATTCCTACAAATCAGTCACAAAAAATGCCATAGGGATACCTGGAACCTGATGGCCGCCCATTTACAAATGGTTGTTTCAAGTTGATGATGGACCAAATCACGTGGGGTGTTTCACCATTTTCATCCATTAAAAAATGGTTGTTTAGGGTTCCAGGTTATATATCTATATATTCACCCACCGCATCTTCCATCACTTGGCGAATCACCTGAAGATCAGGTCCGGGACTCGGATCTGGAACCTGACATTGGAGGGTTTCATTTAGACGTGGTTTGACTCCTAGAAGAATGATGTTGGATATGTTTTTTCATAAGTTAATTTTACAAAATAGACATCATCAGTCATAGAGTCATAGGTTTTTAACATGATGTTGGAAATTATTTCATAGGTCATAAGTTGTTCATAGTTGTTTCATCTATTTGATAGCGAAACAAAAAAACAAGGGAAATTAATAGAAGCATATACTACGGTTTCTCAGAAATTCTTAAGATGTTGCGAAACTTAAGGATTGATTGAATGATTGAACGTGGTTGGAAGTGATTCTGGCTCTGCAGAAGGACAAATCTGACACATTTACCTCTGGCAGAATATCGACAAAAGGCTTCAGTCCGATATATCATTTTGCCAAGGTTAAGAAGAAGAAAATGGTAACACTCCTTTTGCACGCTTACAATAGTAGCTTTACATACTAAGTTATTATCAAATGTATACATGGCAAAGCTCATAATATGCTTATTGGGTATCATATATCTTAGGGTCAGGCTGCTACAACCCGAAGTTTAGTGGGACACATGTCCAGAATAACTTAAAATCCAAAATGTATCGACATGATCTACTTTCAGGGTTGGAATATTCAGAAAATATTCAGAAACACCTAAATGATTGAACAATTATCCATCGTTGGTTGGAGTGGGTTGATTTCAATTTATCACAACGGATGGCATCGAAAACAGTCCCAAACGAACACCCTACCTACCAAACTCGCGCCGGCACAACGATTTCAAAGATGCAAAATTTGCCAAGAAGCTGGATACACCGCTGGCACTGCCACCGGTGGCCCACTACGCACCTTGTCCTGGACCACGAAACGGGGGAAACTTAGACTGTGAATTTATGTAAATTTCTTTGGAGTTGAAAGATTCCACTAAAGGCCTTCAAAAACGACGACCTCTGTTCTTTATTTTTCTGTTTTTTCGCCAAAACATATTTGCATCAAAAATTCCAATTCCCACCATTTTGTTTTTTTTTAATCTTGTTTTACAAATGGTTGTGGCATTGCAGGTTGATTGTTGTAGCCTATATACCAGGCCATTTACCTCGACGTGGCACCAACAAAAACTATAAAAACATGCGGGACAAAAATCAACTTGCCATGTTGCAAATATTATCCTCCCTGAAACTAATGTACTGTAGCACCTGAAGATGGATGGTTGGAAGATGCGTTTCCTTTTGGGTTTCGGACTATTTTTAGGGGCAAGCTGCTTGCGAAATAAGCCAGTGAAGATATACAAAACATCGACCTGAAAAAAAAAGCACTTTGAAAATTTGGGTGAACTCATCAGAAATGAAACGCATATTTAGGGATAATGAACGTTTTGATGGAAAGATTCAAATTATCCTACTTTCCAAAAAGTCTCCAACAGGACCCACTTAACGGACCCCTACACCTGAGTATCTAATAGCTCTAGCAACTTACTTATATAGGTGGATAGTTTTCTTTTACATTGGTCCACACCAAGTACGCTTTTTTGAGGTTGGTGAATTACCTTCTTACCGTCTGCTGGATTTGATATTCACAGATTCTATAGGTAAAGGGGTATTTCTTAAGCAATTTGCCAAACATAACCACTGTCATCCCTACCGAAGAAAAAAAGGTTCACATGATGACAAATTGATTGAAATCATGATGGCAGTTTTTTTTGAATTGCCATTCTGTTCTACAAATTGTCATTATAGATTCAAATCATTTGAACAAACCAAAAAGGGTTACGGTAACTGAGGATCGCATCGAGTAGCAGGGCGTTTACAGGGCGCGAGCCGGGACACGACACCAAAGGATCCCAGGAAACACACAAACTGATCCTGGTTGGTGGTTTCAACCCATCAGAAACAATTTGCACGCCGGGTGAAAAAATTGAAACCACCACCATGGATCCTGTTGGACCAATTTTTGAACTTACTACCACTGGACTCAACAGTTCATCATCGACTCTTACCTCAATATGAACAATTCATCCTGGAAGGAAAACTAATTCCTTGAGCAATTCCAGCAATTCCTGGGATGTTCGTTTCATTTCTCTAAACCTAACATCCCTGAAAATAGGCCGAAACCCAAAAACATCTTCCAAGCATCCAGTTTCAAGTGCGAGCTGTTAGTTTCAGGGAGGGCAATACCTTTTTTTTTTTTACCAATCATGTTGAAGGCATGCAGCTTCATCCGCCAGTATTTGATTGAAATCAAGTTGATTCATTCCACTACCCTAGGAACACATTGTCATTCCCATAGGATCCATGTATGGTAGATTTACCTACATTTAGTTGATTTTCTGTGGCAAATGTAGGTAAATATATCCTACATGGATCTTATGGGATTGTGATGATGGATTTCCTTTGTCGATTGGGAAGGTTTTGTCAACAACTTTGGTTGGTTCGAAAAAATCATCTAGTGAGTGTGTTTTTCCGCACAATTCTGGACTCCTTTAAATGTTGCTCTTCATTTTGGTTTGGCAAAACGTTGATTACCCTCCCTGAAGCTAACATAGCCCGTGAACATGCGCCATCCCAAAAGGAAACTAGTATTCCAACCATCCATTTTCAGGGGCTATGTTTGTTTGAGGGAAGGTATCCTGTGAGTCATCTATCCAAACATCATCATCTACTAGTTTTGAAAATCGAAATCAAAACATCCCAAAAGAGGCCCACAATGCACCTGAAACTGCTCGAAGAGATGCTCTAAACCAGTGGTTCCTAGGTGCAAGTTATTGCGAAAAAAAAGAAAGAAAAAACGGACCTTTCCAAGTACCAAAGTATACACATGTTACAAATCTATCCATTTCTTAAATGTAGTATATTAAACTTGACTGTTATGTATGTGAACTGGAATTGACTCTGGATGTGACCTGGTATGCTTGGTTGCTTGGTTGGTTGCGTGGTTGCTGCCTTGGAGTTCTACTAAATTTCCATCCCTTTTTGGGAGATTCTTAGGAAAGAGGATCTCCAAGGGTTTTTGTTTAAAGGTGTTCTGTGGGCACTCGCCCTACTGTTGATGGATGAAATTTGGCTAACCACCCTGGGATGTATAAAACCCTATAACATCTATAGATAACGGGGAAAACCACCTATCAACAGCTGCAGGATTTCTTCCATCGACAGTATGTTCCGGTCTCTCTTTGGGAAACATGCTTCTACTTTTTGACTTTCAATCTGCAGAAGTGATTTCCGTTTGTCAACAGGTGTTGCATTGGTTACATCTCCAAATTCAGACCCCCAAAAGCCAGTTTTGATTCAAACATCTGACCAACCTGAAAGAAGAGCATTTTGAAGACATTTCCCCAGACGAAGTGACACCTTCTCACATGAAGTCACGTGACATCAAAACATATACTTTACCCAAAAACATGTCAAGTTATCAGCATGTGTTAGCTACGGTGTGACTTCTTGAAACAATCTAAAATTGGCGATATGGCCACGTTCATTGGCATCAACAAATTCAAAACAATAAACACTAAGGACTTGCTCGTGTTTGCATGGTAAACCAAGCCAAAAACACGAGAGTTGCCATGCAACATCTAAAAACCATCTCTACCAGGTGAACAAAATCCTTGGTCTGGGACGATAAACCACTTCAAACAATTCAACTGGATGTTGTATATTTGAAAACATCATCTCACCTGTATCTGGGCACACCATCAAAACATAAGAAAACAATCACCACCCAGTCAAACTATGCAACTACCTAAGGATCATATATCATCAACGAAAACCTCCCTCCCAATTCAACCATGGGATTCCCAGCATCATTTCCAACCACCTCAACAGCTTGGTTTTTTGGCTTCACCCCTGGGCTTCCTTACGGGCCTCGTTGCTCGCCGTACGTTGCGACAAGCGCCGCAAGGGCCTGAAAAAAGGCCCTTGAACCAGGTGATTTTTGGAGAATAAAAGGTGTTTTCTTTTCAACTGATCCACTGTTTTGGGCCCAATGAAAACCATTCATTTTTTCCTATGGGTCAATCGATAGAGTATGGGGTGAAATGTTTCAAGGAAGCAATATTATGTTTCAAAGTGGAGAAAATGAATTATCTTCCTGGGAACTAACATAGCCCCTACCATGTGGCACTTTTGAGTCGATGATTTCCCTTTTCGCATGCAGTGGGATATGTGATTGTTCCCACCCACACTGACGTGTTATGACTTTAGGGTAAAAGGGTTATTTGTTCAAAACCTTGCAATAACTCAAAATAGATAAATGGCAGAACACAGAAAACCATGATCAAATGTTTTCCTAGGCACATGGACCTGCACAATTTCTCTGCGCTTTGCGATTAGCCATTGTAGATAGAACATTGGAAGTAAAACGTCCAGGGTTGCCGCTTAACGCCGTTTTACATTAATAATTAATCATTGATTCCTGGGTCTGTGGTTGATATCATCTTTTACCTTGAATTAGAACCTAGTATGGACGATTTCTATTAATAGTATACTTGAGAAAACACTACTCATATCACTGTTGTCATGTTGTCATAATGTTATAGAGTCACAATTTATCATCACAAATCAAACATTTGCATGGGGTTGCCATTCCTGATCTCTCGGAAAGTTTGATAGCGTTTCTTGACATAATGAAAAGAAGCACCCGCAAAACTCACCGATTTCAATTAATGATATTAAATAATTACAGGTAAAACATTGATTCATACGGTGAGCAAAAAGTTAATCATCAGTTTGACATGATGGAAAGTAAACAAAACACCCTAATCTACAGTAATCAAAGTAAAAAAAACGTTTCACTTACCTTGGCTTATCCTCCTTCCCAGTAATAGTCAGAAGTTGATGGGAAAAAGGTATCACCGACTCGGGTTGTCCCCCTTCCAAGTAATATAAGTAATAGTGACCACAAGTACCATCACAATCACCATACGTTTTTATGGCTATTGATTTGTAGGTGATGTCTTTAACCTTCAACTACTGACTATTTCTGGGAAAGATTGCAATGTATCAACTATCACCGGAAAATAACATTACACATGATGCGCAAGTGGTCACTAGTACTGCGAACGGGGACAACCCAAGGCATACTGTTGATGGAGGAAATCCGGCTAACCACCTGGGATGTAAAACACCCTGAAAATAATGGGCCATAAACCACCTATGAAAAAGGTGCAGGATTTCTTCCATCAACAGTACCACATCATCATCCTTGGGCCCCTGAACTGCTGAAGTTCTTCCAGTGCCAAGTCCAACCGATGGATTTCGGTGCGATCTGCCTGTGGGATAACAAGCTCAAGTGGGGGACTGGAAAGATGAAGGAGAGAAATGAACAAAAAATACATGATGAAAGTGTAAGTTTTGACCTGTGCAAAAAAGACTACGTACAAAAAATAACAACAGCAATAGTACTATAATAATTTAATAATGAATAATAAGTAATATATACTGGATGATGATGTTAAAGATCAATAGCCAAGAACAATAAACATTTCATAGTAAAAGCAACATGAACAATGGATGGTAACACCTATTGATCATAACATCAATAACTGATAATACTTTGGTAATAACAAAATCACACAGTATATACATACATCCAACAACTGGTTTTTGAATGTTTGAGGAAAACATGATAGATTGCAGTGTTTTTCCACCCTATTCTCCCCATCTGCTTTCTATTCAAATGCCGACCGACAATTGTCAAACATCAAAGTTTCGTCTTAAATTTCTCCATCTTCCGTTTCAGCAAGATGGCCGACGCGTGGGCTTGAGGAATTCCAAAGGGCTACTACAAAACCAAAGAAACGGCAATAATTCCTTTCGCATCAGCGCAGTCTGGCTCATTTACATACCTAGGTGGTTTCAACCTATTGGAAACTTACAAATCAAAGATCATCTATATATCATCTCCTCAGGTAGGGGTATAATCAAACAAATTGAAACCACCACCTAAAGTAGTTGGTGTATTCTAGTGGCAAACCCTTCGTATCCATATGAGTTGGATCTATACCCCCCAGCAACAGTGGCAAATAAAGGTTTCTAGGGATTCATACGAAAAATGTACTACTCCTGGTGGTGACTGGCATCCTGGGTGCGGGGGGGTAGATCCGACATATGACACATTTTTGTTGAATTTGACTAGAGTCGACATATTTGATCCCCAAAATTCTTCGAACGATTCGTCATTCGGTCACATCGGTAAAAGGATCGGTCCGTCCTTCTCCGTCATGGCTTCCTGGTTCAGGCTGTAGATATGCTTCTCCAACCTCCGGGGAAGAAAAAGGATGATTCTAAGAAAGATCAACAGAACCTATGAACATACCCCAAATATCCCAAAGTCCAAATATGCAAGGATTTTCGGATTCCCTTCATTGACAGGTGGATAAGGGTCCCGGGTATGTTCCTGGGGTATGTTGGAATTTTCTTAGAATGATGCGTCAACAGAATCTGCTGATGATCAAGATATTGGGTCCTGCCTAAACACTGTGACAGTAGATTTTCGACTTTCGATCGCAATGCCGGTATGAGACCTGGCTGCCCTACCCACCAGCTTAGCGTGAGGATAGTGCAAATGCCGTATGAACAGGTAGCTGTACATTAAATTCAAATGCAAACACACTAAAAAACTATGGCCGTGGAAGAGGCCTCAGTGGCCCATTTAAATCACGTCTTCTTCCAGTGATAGGATGAAAGTACCGCCAAACCGCTTCAGAGGAAGAACTGCATGCCATAATGGGTCTGTGTGAAATTACAGATGCAAAGAGTGTATACCCAACATGTGGTAATGGCCTCCTGTCGAGCCACTTGAAGGGAAACTCAATTCCACAATACTTCCAACACCACTTCCAGAAAAGTACCCACATGCTCGTGTGGCGCGACAATGGAATCGGCGGTGATTGAAGAAGTGGATTTTGATCTAAAAGGCTCCAAATCGCATTCTGTCGAGTACCAGTGTTGATCGGTGTCTCCGTGCCCGACACCATCACAAAATCGAAATAGAGTTCAACGAGTCCAACATACGTACAAGGAACGCAAGAATGTACGTCAACAGGCCACTGTAATTGACAAAACCACGCCCTGACTCTGATGTAAAAAACTTCACCATATGGACACTTCAACTCAAGGCTATCGTAAGCCGGAAGGTCACAATGAAATACCGCTGATTTTGGACCCCATAAAGCAAATTCAGGAAGAATAGGTTCATCCGTCTGCCGTTGGGTGGACCGCTTCTTCTGAGTCTGGCTATTTGTATAGGTCTCTTCAGCAACATCACAAATGAAGTCATGAAATTCACGACATCGTTGAAAGTCATCTTCAAAACGTTTTGTAAGCTTGGTGATCTCTTTGTGTATGGGATGCGACAAGATTACATGTTTGGCAGCACCATCTGCCACACTGTTACCCATGGCATACCATTTGAGAAGAGGATCATGGATGGTGGAATGTTCAACATGTGCCTTAACCTTGGTTATATGAACTGAATCTGCAGGCCGACTATTTAAAAGTTCCCAAACACAGTGCCAAAGGTCATGGTGATCCAAGTATGGGAAAGACTCTCCTTTTTGTCGGAGGTCAATCAGCAGGGAACAAGTATCAACAACAGCTTGGCAATCGGAGTACAAGTGACATGTACAATGCGCTTGTAGGGCTCCTATAATGGCAGAAACTTCTCCCCTATAGCTAGAATGTTCAAATGAAGGTGTAAAACCGCTAGCTATTACCACAAAATCATCTTTGAGAAACCGAGCCAACACTACAGCCCAAGAACTGACTGTGGTCTCACGTCGATTTTGCCCAAAAGCGGATCCATCCAAGAACAAGTGGACAGGAGTTTTGTCAAGGATGGGATGCTGCAACGTGATTGTGGCAGGACATAATTTTTGGATCTTGCCCCAAATAGTAGGCTGCACGTCTGGTATTCCAAAATTCCTAAAACTAGACCCTTGCTTTGCGGCCCACTGAACCGACTTCATATATTTGGATCTGAGTTTGTGAAAACCGCTACAATGAAAAAGACGATGCTGTTTACTGTCAGGGGATTCACAAAAGGGACATTTTGGACTGACAGTTTTGTCGTATTTGTGAATGACGTCATTGGTGAAATGCTTCCCTGAGGTAAATCCATTGAGATATGCAAGTTGTCTGGGGTTACGAGAATCAACCGACTTTTGATACATGGAAATGTCAAAGGGGTTACGTTCCCAACCTTTACGAACAGGTGACTTAGATGTAATTACCGTCCATGACCAACATCTCTCTAAGACAAATTTAAGATGCTTCGTGGAGCAGGTTCTCCACTTCACCACTGTCTGGCTGAGTTTATGATGCAGTGTGAAAGGATCATCAAATTCCCACCCTGCAGCCTGAACTGTCTTGCGGAGGTTGGCCACTGGTCCAATTTTGGAAATCCCATTTGTACCCACATTTTTCCCAAAAGGAAGGGTTTGATTCGGGAAGGATATCAAAAACTTACGCCAAAAACGACAAATAGTGATGAGATTGTTCAGTTGAGGGTCTAAGCCGTTCGTAGCAAGTGCAAGCCATGGTGATGCACTGGCTCCGCATAGACCCAAAGCACGAGTAATAGCCGTACGAAGAAGTCTCCATTGCGTTTTGGGGATAGTTTGCAACCCTAACCCAAAACTGGCTGATGCAATCCCAGCACCTTTTGCAAGTCTACGTTTAAACCCCTTGGGTGCTTTTGAACGCGAAATTCTATTGCAAACACGACGTGCTTTGTCCCATCGTTTTTTGGTAAGTGGTTTACGGACTCTACGGGAGTAATGCAAATCACACCCTAAATCACTGGTATTACACAAAACAGGTAGGACATCATTACCAACCGTTATCCCAACCAAATGCTTGCGATGACTTGGTCTTGTAGCCCACAACCATGATTTTTTGGAATTAATGGAAAGACGAAACTTGTCAACAAACACAGTGAGGTGTTGACACGCTTCCTTTAAAGTTCCAGGTTGATGGGTTAAGATATTCCAATTATCGGCATAACAAATGGGTCGGGCAATAGGTACGTGATGGAGTATGTGTCTACCACACCAAAAGGTCATACAGGCCATAGCAGCAACCGACATGCCACAACCCTCTGGAGCTCCCGTGGAGCTACCTAATTAGCGGACCCTGGCAGTTACAAATGGTTAAAGTACGTGTCATGCCACACAACATTGCCTTCCAAGCTTCGATATATTCTTTGGGGATACCAAGCTTACGAAAAGCCAATAGTAGGGGGTGCCTAGGTAGAGTGTTGAAGCACCGTGTCAGGTCGACCCCTATGCCGCAAATTGAATCGTTATTGTTTATGGCAGTTTCAGCAATATGGGTGATAAGACCTGCTACCGCATCGGCAGATATGCCTTTGGTTGATGCTGCAAGTTCTACCGGCATAAAGGATGCCATATACCTAAGGATTTCTCTACTCCTAATGCGTGACCACTGACGATTTAACACCCCAAAAACCGTAATGGGTCTCGCATCAAATGGTGATTTTGGGGTATCACACTTGCTCAACATAGAAACCTTGGCTGTTACCCAGTCAGTGGGCCACGGCATGCCATTTTCACAGGCTTCAAAGATACGAAACAATTGCATCACAATGGTTGGTGGGAAAGATTGCATCTCACACACAGAAAAACCGCACCCAACCCCGAGAGGATTTTCGGTTCAGCCCCTTGCAATGTGTTTTCCAAATCTCTAAGCTAAAAGGTACAAAGGCCTTGGGAGGCAACTCAGGTAAACGTTCAAGAACGGGATAAATATCAAACCAGTCATCATCAGCGCCGGAAAGAGGTGGGTCTCTATTCCAATGCGTACCCCATGCATCAGCAACCGAACAATGAAGTTGGTCGGGGTTAGCAGTGGCACTATACTGGGTGATAGTCATGTCACTATCTCGAAGTTTCAATGGTGGATTGATGTCAACCCTCTTACCTATTTGTCTGGTGATATACGACTTTTGACCCTGAAAATGGATGGGTAAGTCAGGATCAAACTTAGTATTCGCAACCAAACTGATAGATGATAAGCCGTCTTTTCGCCATCTGGTTTTGACAACTTGGCCACTGATGGTACGAGTGAGAAACGTTAAAGGAGGACTAGATGGATCACGAATTTCTTGAAAAGCCAACCTACCCCCTTTCAAGGTATCCAAGGCAACCGAAACTCGACGGACCCGTTGACGATGCAAATAGTACTGATGCAATTCATCAGTGTGCCACCGGTAAAAAAGGTCTTTAAGTTCAACAATATATTCCAGATGAGGGCAATTTTGGGGTACGAACCATCCAGAATGATGACCAACCCACCAAGCGAAGGACTTATGAAAACCTTTAGCATTCAAAATAGATTTCCAAAGATCTTGACACTTGGTTTTTGCCCCGATGGTATCCGACCTGCTCCTGGCTTTGGTCTGCGAGACGAGCGATTCCAGCCGGCGTAATTGCCTAGAATGCTGTCGCAGGCCGTTGGATGTTTGCCCAAAAAGAGGCTCGAAACTACCCTCCCTGCTTTTACGATTAATTGGGATGGAGACGGGTTTCTTCTGAAGAAGTTTAATACGATCCCTACCCAAGTAACCAGGCTTCGTATAAGCAGGTCTACCTTCAACATCAACGTGGGAAGCAACCCAGGAGTTCTGGACAAGTCGTGAAAACAGGGTTGCAACACGATTGGCATCTTTAATTTGGATGGCATTAGTAATTTTATCGCCCCATTGTTCAAGGTCATTCTGGACTTGGGCTTCTTGAATATCCACATCAAACAACAGGTCGTCAGTCGCCTTGGGAAGAGACCATTGTATCTGAGGTTTAAGGAAACTCTGGAAATCCATTTTTGCAAGTAACAATGGGTGACTGCTAAACAAATAGTCATCACAGGTGCGGCATTCAAAAATCTTAGAAGCCACAATCGGGTTGACCAAAATGAATGATCTACGGGTGGATTCTCTACAAGTAGGCTGTGGTGGCCTATTATGTAGTTGACTATCAAGGGTCGCTGCATCCCACCACCCTGCATTCTGGAGTGTTTTCCAGGCAACTAAATCTTTGAGATCACAATTGAAATCACCAGAAATTGTTGCAGGGCCTTGGAAATTTAAAGCCCTTTCAGCGATGGGTGAGAAAAGGTCATTATTCATCTGAAGTGCATCGAGATAAGCATTGGAGATGGGAAAACCATACATGACTGCTGCATAAATGTTAAAATTGCAGGCCACTTGGACCACCCCATCACAAAACCTATCCGTGTTGGAAAGCACATCAGGGCAAGGCTCAACATAGGGTCGAATGGGGAAAGTCGACGGGATAGCGGTACCACCAGCCTTTCCCCGAATTTGGCTATAGCGTGGGTTGTGGGTCAACGAATTTGGACCATCTTAGTCGACCAACCGGCTTGCCTAAATTTACGACTAATAACTTGGTGTGCAGTGGATGTCACACTAGTCTCACAGGATGTGTAAATCCCTTTACCCCACTGCTGGATGTCATCTTCCTTATTTAGAAGTTGTGTAGGGTTGAAGGTCCCAAAGTCAAGAAAATCATCGGCCGGAGGCCCAGGATTACTAGCTTCACCAACCCTCACCCCAAGTAAGGGGTTGTGACCAACCTTACTGTAAAGCGTGAAAATATAGGAGCGACACGAAGGCCCACGATCTTTTTCTTCCACTTGATCTGCATGAACGGAATTCGAACAGCGTGGATGGTGGCCAAAATGGGTGGATCGAGGTTTGGATACCACAAACAAGTTCCTTCCAAAACCGAAATGATGGATCTTAGATGGATGTTTGTTATGGTTATTCCCAAGAACCAACCCAAAACGTCTTACGGATGTTACAATCATCCAATTTGATGCAAACCAAAGTATTTGGCAGATGTAAATCGAAGCCAAAAGTCTGATAAGACTGCAATGCAAATTTCACACCTTTCTTGAAGCAACACCAAAAACCACAGGGGGTCATGTAGTACCTCAAATGTCTAAGAGTGTGACAATGTAAAAAACTATCAAACCGACAAGAAACCTGTTGACGAGGTGAAATTGTAAATTTGCGAAACAAGCACCTAGGTTGAACCGAGTTCTTGTTGCAACATCGAAAGGTTTCAAAAGTCGGACGTTTGCGGCGACTTGTGAAAAAGTGGCGGTTGCCACAAACTAATTTGGCTGCACGTGGACGGATGCACACAGTTCGATCATTGGTGTAAAACGCACACCAAGATTTCTGTGGGAAAGTAAAAGTCCAGACAGCACCAACAAACCAAGAAATCCAAACCCCAAACAGGCAAAACAGACATGGTGGATATAATGCAGATGAAAAGGAAGAGATCGTCGAAGTGACATTTACACTGTCCCATCCGAGGCCTAATCCAAAGATCAACCACCACATCAATGCGGCAATGCAGGGGCGAAAACAAAAACTAATTATGTTATCAAACGAATTAATCACGGATTTTTGCAAACTGTTATTGCAACTAGTGATCAAACTACGCTTCCTTTGCAAAGAAAGCATGGTGGACCAACCACCAGATGACAAGGATTGACATTTCTGAAAGGCGTCACACGTTGCAAATCCAATCCTAGCCAAGATGCACATAATTATAAGCGTGGTGAGAAAACACACCTTGATATCATGCAGTTGTCTGGAAAAATCAACGGCATTCATTCTAAGGTGTTGGACCACACTAAAGGGAAACGAATGCCTCAAATCCGGTTGACTCTGGGAAGGTCACTGCGCATCCTTCCTTTGACGCTTGTGGTCACCGGATTCAATCACATCAAGCCTGCTCATGAGGGTATTTTGGAAGGTCTGCAACATACCATTCATCTGTGCAAGCATGGAATTTCCCTGTGTTGTGACTGATTGTTCAATGGATGTAAGACGAGTTTCAACATGCAAGTTCTGGTCTTGAACATCAGTCTGGACTTGTGACACAGCTGCTTCAATGCGATCGATCTTGGATTCCTGAGCAGTAAGGGTTTCGGTGAGGACGCCAACCTGTTTTCGAGTCTCTTGCATCTTCTTCTCGATAATCTGGTCGATCTGCTCACTCAAGTCACACTTCAACTCATTGTACCTGGAATGATTTTGGCTGACTGTGGCCATGTCTTCATCAGGCGATGTGGTCGGAACTGCTGAGACTGCAACACCATGTTTCACTGATGCAAGTGTCCGATATGCTTCATTGCTCTTCTTATTGCTATCATGTGCTGGGATTGCAATAGTGAAATGGCCATTGATCAAAAGGTGAGGCGATGGAGGAGGCTGAGCTGCAGCTACTGACCAGGTTGACTGTCCAATCGGCTTGATTCCAACTGCATCCCAACCTAACTGTCTCAAGGCTGATGTAAGTTGGGGAGCACCTGTAGTGACTGCAACATGTTTAAGGACATACATCTCATCACCTGCTCTTGGTTGTCCTTCTTCTGACCAAACTGAATTTGGCATGAGTGCCTTTCGAAGGGCTTGCAAATTTTCACGACGTGTACGATATGCATACCCACCTTGAACTTCGATGATCCCAAGTGTCATGACATGCTTCTGAGCTTGGATCATCATATGCTCTAACTTTTCACTGGCTGGAATGATGGCGAATGCAGGATCAGGCCTACGATTGTCATCCCGTGGAATCGTGAAGATCCCATGCTTGCCACTGGTCTTGAGCACCTCATCAACACAATCGGCCTTGCACCGAAAGTAACCATGCACGTAGGCAGCTTGATCAAGGGACGATGCTTTCTTGTTGCTGCCATAAGGTTTGAAAGACCAATGTGCAATGATGGATCCTCCTTTCAAGGACGGGTTGTGAGAAGCAAGGTATTGAAGTCCATCCCTCACTCTCGACCAATCTTCAACTAAAGTACGCCGAATGGTGACTTCAATGACTTGGGATGCAACCTCAGGAGTATTTGCACTGTTATCTCCCGGATGGAACTTCACAGGTACATCGCCAAAGTTGTGAATCATGATAGGGAGTAAGATCGGCTCACCTGATTTATCGATGGCTGGAAGCATGACAAGGTCAGACCCACAAGACTCAACGTTGCAAAGGGCTAGGATTGCAAGTGGCCCCGTGCTGAGCGACTTCACCGGAAAGAATGCCTCTGCTTCCTTCTCCGTCATCAAAGTCACACCCTGCTTGTCAACCCCAAAATCGGTCTTCGGCAAAACTTGGATATTGGAATGGCCCTCAGCTGACAAGTACTTGGTCTCAAGCTGAACGAAAGCAAGATCCAGTTTGTGACCAGCATTGTTTTGCTGCTTACCTTTCCCACTTTGACCTTTAGCACCCTTACCTTTGCCTTTGGCAGGGGTTTCGACCACGACTTCGGTTTTCTTGGCAAGCCGTTGACTTTTTTGGAAAACCTTGAGCTCAGCAGCAGTGACAAGGCGAATCCTATGCTCTGATGCCAAACGCTTCAATGATGTCCAAAAAGTAACATCCGGTTCTTTGATGTGAGTACGAAGCTGGTCATGTGGCACTGTGGCTAAGATAGATTTGGTCCTAGCATCAAGTGCATCATCTGGGACACCTCTCTTGCGAAGGGCCTGGGTGATGACATTGGCCAGGTCGTTTTTTGCACCACCAGGCAAAGGGCAAATTCTGAAATCAATGGTATCAGTGCTTGACACCTCTCTGATGGCCAGACAAGGGTCAACAAGCTTGTGATTGATAGTGACTTGCACAGTTTGAGCACTTGTGATTTGCGCAAAGAAGGAACTACCAAGCTCGAGTAAAGTCAAAGCCCCTGGAAGCTCAACTTGGAATGTCTGCACCTTGAAAGGGGTACGGACCCATCTACGGAAAGGCTGATCACCAACGTCAAGTCTGTCCGGGAACAGGCAAAGTCCAACCTGCACTGGGACCTGGAAGAGGGTGAGAGTCGGAAGAGGCCTATCACCATTCAACTCAACAACAAATGATTGCATGTTGGGCATGTCGGATGTCTTGGTGGAAGGAGGAACGATGATCCCACCTGCATCAATGATGGGCTCACATGTTGCAACCAAATCAGGAAAAAGGCAATTAATGACTTCTGAAATCGGCGTTTGCAATGGCTTGGCAACAGTTCGGATTGTCTTCCAAATGGGATGCCTAGCAGCAAAACACTTCATGCCATCAACATTCTTGGGGTTACCGTCACCCTGTGCAGTACCAAATTGTGATGAAGCCTGAAAATCCAAAGGCTCAAGTCGACCATCAACAATTGGTTTGACTGCGGGAACATGATATGGTACAACCCAATGCAGTGAAAAGGTTTTCCCAGGGAGCGCTAAAATGAAGGTATCGTTCGGGACTTCCTTTTCATGACATCTCAAAACCAGCATACATGTCGGGATGTTGAATCTGGCTGCGAATTCACAAATCCAATCCGAACACTTGGTGGTTAAATTGGCAGGATGAACCACCACCTGGTTTTGATCACAAGTCAAATGGATTTTGCAAAGCACATCAACTGGGCAGAAACGAATGACCCTGAAAGGATTGGCATATGGGATGGAATCACACGCAACCTCAATGTCATGATCAATCAAGTGTTTCACTAACTCAGGTTTGAAATGTGGCAAGACAAACATGAAGAGCTTGGCAACAGTCTTACCATGGGGTGCCCAAGTCAAAACCGTCCATCTGGAAAGAGAGGATGCAAAAATGACGATGTGCAAGACTTCACCATCAATCCTTTTGCACAACGATTGTTGCGCAATGCGACACTGCCCAAGTAACTCCCGAAGTGATGGTGCAGGCAAGTGCTGCAGTCCAACCTTAGGATTGGGTTTGTCATCTACGGTCGTCACTTCATAAGGAATGGTTGGGGAAACCTCGAACCCATGTGTCTTTAACCATTTGGAAGGTCTCAGGAAGTCGTGGTCAAAGGGTGGACGTGGGTGTTCCTCAACAACCAAAATCTCCTGTTCCCCAAGTTCCTGGTCAACTGGGTCAACAATGGCATCAACAGGTTCGTTGATTGCACAATCACTTACGATCCTTTCACCTACAAACTCACCGGCACTGTTCATCAAGACCCTATGGTGACCAACAATCGCTGGTGTCATCTCAGCCAATTGAAGTCCGGTCCTGTGCATGGCTCGGCAGAGGTTTGCCAATGATGGCACGGATACGGATGCAAAGGGCGACAAATGTCCACATAACATGTGCAGCCTTGAAAGCTGTAGCAAAACATGGGCAATTGAAATCCCGTTACCTACCAGTTGCCAACACAAATGCAAATCGGCTGGAAAACGAATCGTGCACGGGAGACCCAATGCTGCGGCTGCTTCCCATGGTGAAATGTAACGTGGACCGGCTGGTGATTTCAAAAGGCATGTATGCAGCCCTTTGGCATGAAGGAGATCAAAATCGAGTTGATGTTGACGACCATATGATGCAACCAACCCTTTCCATGGTTTGTTGTTTGGAACAACTCGGCAATTCAAACTATCCGGTTTACGATTTTCCCACCAATGAGGTATGAAATGTGGATCGGATAACTTTCTCAAAGCCTCTTCATCAGGAACCAATTCATTCAAATGATGTTCAGGAACCGTGTGAAAAAGGGCCCCATACCCGATCAAACCACCCAAGAAAGGGTTCGAAGGAAGATGCAATTGTTTTGCAGCCGTACGAACTTCTGGAGAGATGTGAGGACTCAAACCACGATCTACGAATGTGCCTAACCACCTTTCACGAATAAGGGGGAGTACACCATCACAATTATCAATGTCCTGGTGGATACAGTCAAATCCCATCTTTTCAGCAAATGTCATCACCACGTGGTAATGCGGATGCGAACGAAAACCCTTGACATTTTCCAATGTCATCGTGGCCATGGCATAGTCACGACCTTTCCGAAACATCGCCGGAGTGTTGAGACCCATCTGCACATGCAAACCTCTCTGATGGCCAATTGATGACCAAGGCTGGCAGTTGGTGCTGAACAACACATGCCGAACATTCATGATAGAAAGGATAGTCCAAATACGATCATCATTTGCATCACCAATGAAAATCGCTTGTTGGGGAATAGAACCATCACAAAGAAATTGTTTCCAAGTATCTTCGAATTGAAAAACCGGAATACCAGTAGCAACACTCGCCGCTTTGGCAGTATGTTCATCGATTTCAACCATGTAAGAAATTTCTTTCCCTAGCAATCGTGCACCGTGAGTCCAACCAGCGAATCCGGAAAAAAGCTCAGCAATGCAACCATCGGATGTCTTGGCAAGGTGTGGAGGCCTGAAACTGATCCTAGCACCAGCAGATAGCGATGCCACTGCGTACTTGGGTTCTAAGAAAGTCATGCCCCAAATCCAAAGCACTTGACCCCGGAACAGGTGTTTGTCTAAGGAATGATCGAAACAAATCTCAATGATCCCGTGGCCAGCAACTGAAACCTTCCAGAAAGAACCCTCCTTGTTGGAAAGACGATCGCAGAGAATCGCCACCATATGAGGATCATCCGTGAAATCCAGATGTGCCACCAGATCCATCGCCATGAAAACCGTGTCACTAAAGATCAGACTCTGTTGAAGCCTACCTAGGAGCTGGGACCTGTCTGATCCGATAAGGCTACTGTGACAGTAGATAGTGAAAGCAAAAAATGGCTTCCTTTGTAAACATTGAATATATAGATTATTTATCCACTGTTACAGTGTACAGGATTTTGGAAATCCCTAATAAAGATGTGCTATTTGAAGATACCCTTTCTCCCATAATATTTAGCCAGGCAAGCCCATTCTAAGTGGGTTTTTATGTAATATATAGTTGTTTAATTTTCAACAAATAAGGGGACATCAGTCCTCTTTTTGGCACCAACCATATCAACAAAGAAACTGCTACATTCATCCTTAAAAGAACAGGTCTAACTTGTTCAGCCTCTTGATTTTTAGTATCACTTCCTACTTGGAGGATCATCCCATGATTTGTAAATAGTTTGCAAAGATGGTTAGTTTTCGTCCCTTAACTGGGGTTGTGGGACCCCTTCCAAATGGCTGAACTTCATGGCTTCTACCCCAAAACCATGAAAACTGACGGTTTTAAGACCACCAAAAATGGGTGAAATAACCCACAAAAATAAAACTATATATTGGATTCCCATGGGTAGTTACTAATTACAATTTTCGCCCACATCCCGTTCTTAAAGGAACCAGGATTCAATGGAAAGTAAGTTTTTGGCACAGGTGCATCACCAGGTGCTCCCAACTGTTCCAAACGAAACATCACTTCTGGCATATCCACCGTCATTTCCTCACGTCGGACGAGCAGACTTGATCTGAGTCAAGGTGAATGGATTTTTGTTTAAGGCGAAAAAACTAGAATTAACATATCCCACCGAGCCTTGGGATATGTTAGTTGCTTGGAGGGTTGGTAAGTATCCCCGATTTCTGCCAGATCTCCTTGAGTGTGATTTTTGTTGTTGTTGCCTGATGTTTGTCGAATCATTGCCACAAAGCAATTAAAATCAATTCAAATTCCTGTTCAATACTAGGGCGTCCATTTGAAAATAATAACTACTATATAGTAGTTAGTAAGAAGGCTTATAACCTATTTACGTGACTTGCAACCTATGTATATGGTGGTTAAAATCCATTTACTAAGTACCATGGACATACTTTCCAACAGTAAAAACATCACAGCGAAAACTATCCGCCGCGGCTTGATTTCTATCACATCTGGATGCATTTGATCATGGTCCAACAAACAAAATGACCATTTTGGAGAAAACTCTATTACCGCATACTATTGTTGATGGAAGAAATCCTGCACCACCCGGGATGTATAAAACCTTGTAAATTGTGGGAAAAACTGCATATCAACTGGTGCAGGATTTCATACATCAACAGTATCTCTTGAAGCCCGCTCAAGTGATGTCAAGATAATTCATCAAATTTCCATCAAATTTCCATCAAATTTCCATCCATTTCTTTCCCTCTTTGACTCCTCCCGCGGCAAACCCTGGTGTTCCAGGAAAGTCATCAAACGTCGCAGTTGGTCTTCCTTCAGGGGCCCAGTTGTGCTGAGTCGTTGGATATAGCTGGCTCACTCGTGTGAAGAAAGCCTATGACCCGCTTTATGTTACCCTACATATTGGTTTATATTGACCCTTTACTAACCTGCCTTTTGGTATCTGTGCCATCTATTTTGACCTTGAAGTACATTGAATACATCTAACAAACACTACAAGTCTAATTCACCAAACTCACCAACCGAAAAAAATCACGTAAAGAATTTCAGGGCATTCTTTTAGGAGAGTCCGAAACCTTTTATCACCATGACAAAAAATGGGTTTTGAAGGTGCTCAAAACCGAGAATCCAGGAATATGAACATCAACCTTTCTTTGCACATGCAAGAAGCAGTATCATAACATGGAAGTGTATATCTATATATGTACTACAATTGAATATGCATTCCATCATTCCACCAGCAGCTTTTGTATATCAATGGGTCTCTAAGAGTACTTTCTTCACACCTTCCTTTCGATCAGGAAGGGTGTCATTCTCTTGAGGGAGTGGTCCAGTCATAAGCTGCAAATCAAATGTAGAGCCACCAAACAAGGACAAATTTCAGAATCTTCCACCCAACCTGGAAAATCACCAAACAAATAAGAAAATGGTGTGAAGAGGTGATATTGCTGTAATTTGGTGCTTTTGATCCTCTGCCAATGAGAGAAAAACCAAACCCTCTTACATATAAACTCCGCGCGGAAAACAACAAAGAGATTCCACCATGTAATTCAAGTCATTGAAGAGGCAAAATTGAGAAGGAATCTCAAAACTGGAAGTTGTAGCCGCCCCCATTGTTTGGAGGGGATATCCCTGCCTGAATTGCATACGTTTCCCTCATCTGCTGCATTTCCTGAACGTGGGCACTGGGTATCTCACTCACATGGGGCTTACAATATGGGAAGCAACCAGTTCCAAACACATTTTCTCATCGAGTGACGATTCATAACAAACTTTCATACTAAAAAACATGCTGAACAGTATCATTTTGGAGTCTTTATGGGACCAGCGGTCACTGACAGGTAACCCCAAGGGATAAATGTATGGAAAATAATTGGTCAAGGCCATGGCAGTTTACTGCTAGTGTAACTCACCCAAATATGTTATGGATACCTAACCTATACCCCTTTCGCAACACATTAAATGAAGGAATACGGCCTCAACTCTAAACTCATTCCGATGGTCGAAATCCTGCACCAGTTCTGATAATCAAAAGCACTCTCATTCATGAAATATAATGAAATATCTACCACAACTATAGAAACTGGCTATCTTAGCACAATTTCTACATCAACATGATATGGATACTTCCCGCAACCAATGGATAGCAATTGGTGGACGTCTACCAACACATCACAAACCTTCCAATTTATCTCTTCCATTTGAATGGAACCTGGTCAAGACCAGCATCTGAGTGAGGCGCCTGGCCATCGGACAAGGGGAAATTCCTGACTGGATTTTTGTTTGGACCGTTCAAACGACATAACTTTGAACATCACTGTATAATAGAAATCTATAATATCTACATAATATACACCTTTATACTGCTTTCATAAGTTCACAAATGATTCGGTTTAAGGAAAAAATATGCAGACATGCATGGCAGTGGCTACATATCCTGGTCATTTAATTATATTAACTAATGATGGTGAGTCAGGTTTTTACTATGCTTCACCCAAGCAACACTTCCGTGGTTCGGTGGAACATGTGTTCCTGGAAAATGAGTAAACGTACAATTCCATCATGGCCGAAATGCTTGTTCTTAACATAAACAATGCATCAATGCCAACTTGTTGAGTTCACCGCTTCCGAACTTAAAAAGTATGCCATTCCGAAACAGAAAGAATCATCTTGCAAGCATTTTTCAAGTGATGTGGATGAAATTTTGGAGTTGTTTTTCCCAGGTAGTACTTGATGTTATCCAGAAAGATCCTCCCCTCCCTCCGCAGGCCCCGATGGGCGGATCCATTCCGCCACCTGCTTTTGGACTTCTATCAAAGCTTCCTCGTGGGACTCCGCGATGTCTTTGAGTTGCCTGCCGTCAAATTGGATGATTTCCCCAAGGTTCGGGGTGAAAATAAAACATACCAACTAGCAACAACAGCAACAACAACAACAACAACAACAACAACAACAACAACAGCACATGATCAACAAATTCTTACACCATCTAGAAAGTACACACAATTCCGACCTCTATACTTGGTCCTGTTATTTCCATACATCAGGCAGTACCATTATGACCCTGGAGACCATCAAGTTGATCACTACAGGATTTGAATCACTTCTACCCACAGCATGCATGGTTCAGGGTTGTACCAAATCTTCCACTTCCTACCAAAACCTTACATTGCAACTAGTTTAACTACAGTATCTCACACAAAAAACCTGCCATCTCTAGAAAAATAAACATCAACATTTGTTAAGTGAAATTAACTAATTTTTTTTGGGGTGGCAGTTTGGCTGCTGTCCTGTTCAAATGTTCCAGCTCTTGATCCATTTCAGCACGATCAGCCAAACGCAGCTGTTGCATCTCGCTACGCACAGCCTGGCTGAAATTCTGCAAGATTGGTCCCCTACGATCGTTATAGGGACCCATAACTCCACTTATAGGGCTGAAATAACCCTAGGTTTTGTTGTGGTGTCACGTCATGTCGATGTATTATCAATAAGTAGATGACTTGGCACAAGGTGGGCCCCAAATAGTTACAACTTATGGGCCCATAACTCCATTTATATAGGGGTGACAAAATCTCCAGTTACCCATTTATTTTCGGCCATGTCTAGAGGTGAGTTAACTCCATTTATAACTTAGGTGCCCATCATGTGGCTAATGGGCTACCATCAACTTGGGGTGGATAAGGTCACAACTGCGGAATTCCTTCCTGGTGATGGGACGAAATCTGAAATCCACGGGTCTGGGATTGCTCAAAACTTTGTTGATATAGGTAGGGTACTTGCTCTTTTCCCCAAAATCATGGAAGTGGAAAATGGCGAAAGGTAACTACTATTGGAGATACACCGATTGTTCATTGAACCATGATTATAACCCCGCTAAAGGTATGTTTTGAGTCCATGACTTTCCGAACTTCCCAAGGTGGGATATGGACTTGTTTCCTGGAGACCTATGATGATGGAACATCCCATCCGATCCACCCAGATTCCTCCAAGGAAGGTGCAATGACTTTTTCAAAACGATCCCCTGCAGCACTGAGACGTTGCTCCTGTGGAGATTTTACCAATGGGATGGGTTGGGTTGGGGTTGCCTTAGGTCAGATTAGAGCTTTAGGATAGGTTAGGGTAGGTTACACGTTAGGTTTGGTTGGGTTAGTTTACGTTAGGTTGGTTGTGGATGGTGTTCGTTGGTTGCTGTATTGCACCTAGAACCTCGACACATCATGGCAATAGTAAAATATGCAGTGCTACCATCATGGTAAAGCTATTTCAATGATCCCTCTCCCTTGCCAGCTAAGTGGTTAAGTGCACGTCATAGATGGGAAACTATACATGGGGGGAGTTACAACCAAGTCACTAGTCATTTAAAACACCTCACGGATCATTCAGTACTAGAAGTCAACTCATCCTGATCTTCTAACTGCACTGAAAGTGATAATGGAACTGATGGAAGTCTTCTTCTGCTAGACTATCTCATCAAATTGGATGCATGGAAGAGCTGTGAGGTTTCATTTTCTTGGGATCAAATCATCCATTAAACATTGTCTGTTTAATGAATGTGGCAAAAATATGGAGCATGCTCACCTAAACATCATGCTTTCGTGGACCTTAACATTTCGTACTTGCTTCCATTTAGATGTAGCAACAACCCAACTCTCATCTCCAAAATATCCGAGCTGATAACATCACTAGGTACTCAAAAAGTCATGCTGCATAAAGGTAAAGCATGTTGCAACAAACATGCAACACAAACCCTGCTGAAAGAAACGGCACGGTTCTGAGTTACATCAAGATTCTTCACCATTCACACTGTGTCTAGTAGGTCAAAACTTACAGCCAAATATACAGTATATATAGTATATAAGTGCCAAAACTTTTCATAACCATTTATTCAACCAAAGCCGCCATCCCCAAACTCCCCGCAGAAAAAACACCAAAAAACCGTGGTACAACGTAGCGTCCTGGCTTTCGGTTTTCACCCGCAAGTTTGCCAAAGCGGCAGAATGCTCATCCAACTGCGTGCAGGCAAAAGTGGCTGTAAACTAAGCATCCATAGACAACGGCATGTCAGTCATGTCTTTTTGGCAAATCGGGTGTACTTTCCGCACATGTGGACGCACATCCAAGTACATGCCCAGAGTGTCTTCTCCAGTCATCTCAGCCTCGTACCTATCTCACAATGCACGTTGGAAGGAAATCCTTCACCACCTAGGAGGTATTGTACTATATAACCCCCCAAACAAAACATGTTCCAAAAATATTTGTTGCCCATCAACACGGCTTATCCCGCCCAAAAAATCCTCATCTCAGCACCCTCTACCATTCCACCACTCGCCTGTGCTGCCATTTGTTTGGATAACTTAGCTAATTCAGATTCCAATGCCCTGGCAACTTCAAACTCTTCCGGCCTAAGCTATAGCAAACACAAAAAAACACCAGGGCAAACATTTGGGCCATATGAAACATGTGGGGGCCATACTTTTGCTGAAGACTTTTGTGAAGTTCGTTTGCTAGATATGTCTGATACTGTTGATGGAAGACATCCGGCAATCACCTGTTGAGGTTGGTAGCTTATCCCATTATTTGCAGGGTTTTGTGCATCCCAGGTGGTTGTTTGGGATTTCTAAACCATCAACAGTAGCTTGATATAGTCTTTTCTTTATGTAGCATGCGGTGTAACCTGGCGTGTACTATATATGTAATTTAATAGTTTCAGGTTGCTTACACTGAGACATATCAAAACATGAGGTGATGGATCATCATAAGGGGTGCTATGTAGAAAACAAGGTTGAGTCAATATAAGTAAATGCTTTCTCAAAATTTGGATTAGTCAAACGTTCTGAAACCATTGACCATTGTGTATAGGTAAACTTGAGAAAGTACTCCGCATGTGTAGTAGTGATAAATACGATTCTAGTGCTGATACTGTGATGAGCAAGGAGTGAAAAGTAATCACGACCATGCTCATGCTCATCCTGCTGCTGATGATGACGACGATGATGATGACGAGGATGAGCATGAAAATCAAAATAAACATGAACATTAACATGACGATAAAACAAACACTTATGACGACAATGGTGTTGAGAACGAAGAACCACACAAGTAGAATCACGTGTTCCTTGCCATTCTTATCTTTTCTTTACCAGCCACAAGTCCACAAAAACATTGATCCCACACTTCAACAAACACATGAATCACGAAAGACATAGGCATACAACATACATGTCATCCACATATAACCCACCTGTTGATCTCTAACAATCTCCCATTGAAAAAAGACTCTCCACTGAGACCTAGACGACGCATGTCTGGGACTCACCTGGAACAGTTCTCCAAATCAAGACTGATCGGAGGGGCATCTCCTTTTTTGTTGAGCAAGTTGAGATATATCTTTTGAGCTCTTCCATTGTGTTGGTTAAAGGATTGTTGAGGTTTTCGTATCCTCAGCATCCAAGTGTGGCAAGTCACAAATCCTGAAAATGCACCATGATGACATGATGGGCTTACACTTCTGAATGCAGGCCGAAAGCTTCCCCGAAAAAAATCAAAATCTTTCAAAGCTATATGTAAGTCTACAAACTCCTATAATGGTCAAACCGCTATTCCTTCAACCCTTCACAAATCAGACTGATCAAGCAGGCTCCAAGAAACTCACCAGTGAAAACAACAGGTCTTCTCCGCAAAAAACACTCACAGTGCGAATGTGACGAAGATGTTCCCCAAGGATAAGCCACTGGCCCACTGGCAAAGGATTTTCCCTTGACACTTGGCGCTTGTCATTCCTTTGAAATCAAACCCATTTAAAATGTAAGGAGACCCAACATACAAATATAGGGTCGCTGGTACCCCTGAAAACATCGCTTGGGTGGAAAAATCCAGCACCTTCATTGGCTAGAACAAAAGCCTCCACATACCAAAAAACGTTGATAAAAATTGATTTTCAAAAAAGTTTAACTCCTACAAATCACCCATTTAGAAAGGAAAATGATCTTCCAAACCTCCATGATTATGTTCCATGTTAATCTTCAGGGGTGTATCTCCCGAAATCAACAACCCCCCCAACATATCCACTCCAACGACGACAACGACCGATGCCTGGGGCACCGCCGAGCTGGTGACATGACGAAATTCTTCTTCCAAACTTGCCTGTGAAAGATGGATTTGCCTTGCTGGGAAGTACTGATACCCCGCCTATATGGAGAATTAAATCTCAGGGAATTAAACCTATGAGTAGATATACCTACTAATATCCCGACCATTCTCCTATTAGTACCAAATAGTACCAATATGGGAGAATAATCTTTCCTTCCTATAAAAAGGAGACATGGCTGGGATCCGGAGATATGTTCGTTCTCAACTTGAGGTTAGTTCCCCTTAAATGCACAAAACTGTAGGCAAAACTTAGGTCCGCTAGTTACATCTTAGAATTCCATCCACCGCTTTGGACTTCCAGCCGTTAGAACATGGGGGGTGTTGCCGTGTCCAAACATCAGCACAACCCCAACCTGTTGCCCTTCGAGCTCTGACAATCGAGCTTGAACCGCCTGGTGATTTTTGTCGTTTTCGGAGATGGAACGTATACATGAATACGTGCACATATTAATGACTATATTAATATCATAGGTATGTAAAGATAGATAGATAAATACATATATAAATGAAATATATATCATCTATACATCCAAATACCTCCTGACAAGGTGTTTTGGTATGTTTTGGGGGTCAACATACCTTCTCAGGAGGTGTTTGGATGCCTAGGGCTACATATAAATGGCAAAGTTTTCTGGAATTTATCAACTTCGAACATTTTGCAACCCACGTCAAACAACTAGGGTTGGTTGCCATAGGAGATATATAACTTATGTAACGGACCATCTACCAAGTTTCAAAGAAATCCCAGTTGAGAACTTCTGATCTGAGTCTGTTTGCAGTTGGCAACGCATGTGGAAGCTTGGATCAAACGACCTCTAATCCGAAAAGATGAGGGAACACATCATTTTCATGACTGGTCAACCCACCGTCCCCAAACGTACCCCTCCCAGAAAGAAGGCCCTTTTAAGCGCTTACTAACTATTAGTCGCCCTTAAGGCCTCATTAAATCCTGATTTCTGGAGGGGGGGTATGTTACGGGGGTTGGTTGATGAGCCATATGTTGGTGAACAATCTTTATCAATTCTTTATCAAACAAAAAAATCGGAAAAGGTTCACCTTTGTGATTGGTGTCTAGCTGGTGTTTGGGCTGACAAATGGACTTTCAAATGACTAATATGAACCAAATGTAGATATATAAATGCGCCATGATGCCTGTAGAATCAACCCGATGGATAATGATTCTCAAGAATTTTTAAGGGAAATCAAGACACAATCATAATTGCAGCCACATCCATAAATTCCTGTTCACCTTTTAACATCTCAACAACATTTCTGGATTTCCATCCTCAAAGGTCAAACTTGTCATGGCCAGGATTTGAAACTGAAAGTTTAACGTATTTGGACAACCAATACAACCGCAATCTTTGAAGAAACATCGAACCATTAAGGTACTTAAACCATTTGTTTGTAAAAAGACAAAGTAAAAGAGTCATAATAGATGTTGACTTCAGCCCTCACCCAATAACAGTCACCACCACGATTATTACATCTCTTTGTAGGGGATCCCAGAATCCCTGTAAACCTTCAGTTTCTCACTGTTGCTGCCTGAGGGATAGATCCAACATCCAAAAAATAGATAACACAATTGCAACACAGAAAAAGTATACTAAACGATCACCATTTGCTTGGGCTAAGAACCAAACACCCACGTAACGCAATGATCGAATTGACTCTGGACTCATTGATGTTGTGGCCATATTTTTCAAAGCACTTGGGGCATTGCCCCACCTTGTCTCGGTACAGGCACAAGCACAAACTGCAATGGCACTGGACTTGGCATCTTGTCCAGTCAGTTACTGCAATCCATTGCTGAACGATGCCCTGCAAATAGTCATAGGCATACTTCAACTCCTCCATTTGGGCCGCAGAACCTCCTGGTTTGTCTGGATGGAGCTTCTTTGCCAAATGCCTGAACTTTGTCGTCAAGCATCTCATCCAGTGGCTGGAGGGGTTGTTCCTGAACAAGCCATCCAGGCCCATCACATCCAACATCAACTCAATGTGGTCCACATGCCTCTCACGTACCCACGATTTTGCACACATAATTTCAATTTTGAAAGGAAAACTGGAACAGAAAATAACTTGACATTAGGGTAAAGCAGTCAAAATTTCATCATGTTACCCCACAAAGGATTCCTTACAACCAGCCATCTAGATGTCTCAAAATTTCACCAAACTACACCAAGCTCAACTTTCACAACTATTTCTCACAAAACCAATGGACAAAATCTTGGTTGATTCAAAAACGATACACAAAAATTGAAACTAACAGCAACACAACGAACCGTTAAAAGTTGATTTTTTAGGTGGATTCATTTTTGCGTGTCCTAGAATGACAATATTTGAAGTGCCATGTTGGTTTCAACAATGGTAATAATTATATGAATCAACTCTCAATCCAATTAACGAGCATCCTGCCAACTCCAAATTCATAATGATCTGGTTGATTCATACAACTCCTCTCTTAATAAGATAATTCCTAGTTGGTTCATATTAAGATACAGTATTCCGTATTCCCATATATGGGAAGACATTTTGCTCCCATATGACGACCCTGTCATCATGACAATCCATGGCGCGGCCTCTAAAGGGGAAACTGCACCCATCGCCTGAGAATTGGATTCTTAGGGGTCCACGGGTTTTACGTACCCCATATCACTCAACGTTTGTACCTAAAATGGAGGTACTCACCTATATAAGCTGTATGGATACGGCATATGTTAGGGAAAACCCACCCCAAAAATAGCCTTATAAGGTTCAGTACCTATATTATAGGTTCCCTGAACTTCTTGGTGACCATAAGTACATCCAAATATCTGCTGAGGTGAACGGTGTTTCATGTATGTTTTTGGGGGTCCAAATACAAGAAGTGATGTTCTTCCAACTGACCATGAGAGTAAGGAATGAAAAATCTCTTCACAAAATGGCTCCCCAACCCTTGAGGCGTTGGTAGCAAGGCCAAGAAACCATGCCTACGTGAAGGATCCTAACTGAGGTTATTCCCCTTCCAAATGGCCTTTCACGCCATGGCTTACTTATTTAGGGGAGATCCTACTTACTAACTTGGATGATCCTCCAAGTACTAGCAATTGTACCCTTCAGTTGCGAAGTATCACCCTGCAACCATCATTCGTACTTCTGGGCCCCGGCCCAGGTTTAAAAACAAAACCCTGTTGTAACCTATGACCATCATCATTGCGTAGCTGCCACATCATTAGGGGTGACTCCTGACCCTCACCGCGTTCCGCTGTCCCATGCCTGGGTTTTCCTGGTGAAATCCTCTAAGGCTGCCATCTTGCGAGCTTGTTCCTGAACTTTTTGACGTTAAAGAATCTGGAAGAAATGTTCACCATATTGATGCTGTCATCCCAAATTTTCCGATGGAAATCACCATCTAGAAACTTGCCAAAAAATCACCCGAATCAAAAATGGTTGGTAACGTGTTGAAGGAAAACCCATAGGCCCATATCATTTTGAAAAAGTATTCCCCTTACTTTTGAAGTGATCTTCACCACACATGACCCATCCTTGAAAACCAATTCTCCGTGAGAGGAGAATATAGAAATCTGCCCGAAAAGAACTACTGTGGACAGCACCTCTCCCTTGTATTTCAAAAAACAAACACACTGGAAAACAAAGAAAACAGAGTTTTAACTTCCAGGAAAGTAACATATCCCACCTTGGGAAGAGGAAAACAAGATCATCCTTCAAACAAAGAAATCTTCTCAAACATTTACAATTTTACATGTGTTTTTTTCTTGGGAGCATTGAACTTTCTTCGAACGTGAAGCCTGTATAGGTGGGTCTCAAAATTAAAGGGGCTGAAATCACACAGTTTTCAACACCTCTTCTAAACTGCCATACTTGTCAAAAAAAACACATCCAAAGATTTGAAAATACATTATTTTTGCCACCCCCCATGGCAATTGTGGATCCGTTAAAGAAAAAAAACATATCCCTCCCCCAAAACACACACACACACAACGGAAAAAAAACAAAAAACAACAACCCCTCTCCTCGGAAGTGGTGGCCATTTTCCTCAACTTGGCGGTTTGCCGTTTGGACATCTCCTGAAAATCGTCGTCGTTTTGGGATCGTTGTGTTGCTTCAAATGTCTCGTGGAGATTTTGTCCGGGGAAAATATCTCTATTTCTTGAAGTGTTTTGTTGAATTTTAGATGGCTCCCAAGGCAATATGAGTTGATTTGGCTTGGTTTTTGGTACGTATTATGTGAAGTGTGCAATTTGTCATATAGCCAAAAATGGAGGTGCTTTGGTTTCTTTTTTAAAAAAAATCTTTCAAGCCAAGTACCAAAACATGAACGTTACATTTGTCACAGTTTTGTTGCTTACCGAAGGATCTACAAATTCCAGGGGGTCATCCAAATTCCGCAAAATCGAGTTGGTTCAGAGGTGGAATCTTGGAAGTTCTTGTGAAGAATGTTTCAAATGCTTGAAACCTTTCCGTATATGGATAATTTTGAAACAGAAACACATGACTTTTGAAAAGACTACTACCCTCCTTAAAACTAACATAGCACCTGAAAATGGATGGTTGGAAGATGATTCATTTCCTTTTGGGGCCATCGGCCTATTTTCAAGGGTAAACTCGCTGTTAGTTTCAGGGAAACAAATCTATGTTTGATTCGTGGTGCAAGCCTGATACCCACCTGAAGTATAACATAACCCTTGAAAAGTTACCATCCCAAAAGGAAAGTAGTCTTCCAACCATGATTTTTCAGCGGCTATGTTAAACTTGCGGGGGTGCAGTCAAATCGTCAAATGGAAGCTGAAGCCAATGGAGGTCACTCTAAGGAAGATATACGAACATGTTGCCTTTTGTGATCGGAGCAGCTGTCGCCTTATCAGCGAATCAAGTATCATAATACCGGAAACAGAAATCTAAAACCGTCGAGCTTGACATAAGCAAGTTCTTTGAATCTGCCGGCTATGGATCCTGAAAAGGTTTCATCTGTCTTGTGGATAAGGCGGAAACACCAAGCTTGCCACCAGTCTGAGACCCGCTATCGAGGTCGATTTGTAGAGCGGCATGTCGAGCCCTAAGTGCGCATGAGACTTCATGTAATCACCAAGGATTGAAAAATCCCTGAGGTTTATTCGACTTCCCTCCACCACACCCTCTTCATCGAGCGACAGATCTCCAACTGTTTCCAACATCGAAGACACCACGGCTTCATCTTCAGGCCAATACTCTAACGATTTGTTGACCATTGAGTAGAACCAATTGTTCACAGAAACGGTTCGCAACGATTCAGCAGTGAGATTCCCTCGTCTGGCCTCTTCTTCACATTCTGATATTTTCCAAAAAAAACACATTTTTCTCAAACGTGGGTATGGGCGATACCAAAAGTTCTGGATGCAAACCACACGAGCTACTGTTGATGGTTCAGAAATCCGGCCATCACCTGTTGATATGGTAAATATCCAATTTATTTACAGGGTTTTAGCGCCATCCCAGGTGGTTGTTTGGGATTTCTTCCATCAACCGTATGACACGAGCGTACATCAAAGGACATGTAACATGCTCAAGTAGTAAAGGTAGGTTTCCCGGTTTTGCCCCCTTTTGAACTTCTGAGAAGAACAAGTATCAAGGCCCTATCACTGGCCATCTTACTCATGTGCAAAAACATCACCCGCATTAGTGTTTTTTCTTCATGACTAAACGAACACCCAATTCTGGTACCAAAGAAAATGCTCTTCAGCTACGAAAATCTCAGGTTCATGATTCATCTCCACCACCAGAGATAGATTTGAGTGTATTTCACCAACTGGATTTTTTGAAATGTTGCCCCGTTTTAGCTGCTACCTGTTAAAACTCATCTATAACAAACACAAAGTGGTTGAGCTCACCACTTTTATGCGTGACTTCCACCGCCCGACCACGTCCTCGAAAGTAGAGACAGCCAACTGCACCTCCAGCTGATGACTCTTACAAACCCGCAGGAATCCATGGGACGAACGGTAGATTTACCTACATTTGGTTGATTGTTTTGTCATAAAAATAGGTAAATAAACCAGTCCCATGGGTCCTAATGGTTTTATATAATGGGTTCGAAACTAATATTCAATCTTAAGTTTAGGATACATGGAGAATTTGGATTCAATGTCAGGATATTTTCTCTCATCCCAAAAAATAGTTGAGTCGTTGAATCCACTTGCAATACAGACTTTTTAATACTTGCAAAACTCGATAATCTGGAACCGGTGACATCTCGGAAATCAACACCATTTTTTGTACACCCCTGCCACCAAAAAAAGTGGCGATTTACCTGTGGCATAAAAGGGAATGCAATCAATTTGCGCGATGTATACTACTGTGCAAGTGCAAATGTTTATTTTGTTTGAACCAAACATAGGTTGCATTGATGAAAAATAGTAATCTGATCCTGCATTCTCATTCGCTTTACAAAGCCTTCAAAACCGGACCCATGACATTTAGCTCGCCTCGGCGATAACATTGCAAATGAACCCACCATTGCAATCAGTAAGCAATTGCTCCTCTTGGCATATCCCTAACCCACAAAAAGCATGTTTTATATGAGTTCTCTATGACCATATTTAGCAACTCTGTCCTACATCATTAAAAACAAAACATTTCCAAGGTGATAAAATTACTTCTCTACATGAAGGCACCTGATCCACAACACTCAACCTATGGACGAACTGTGAGCATCCCGATGGCGCACCTTTTGCTGTTGCCCGTGCAGTTGCTGTTCCAGCTCCTTAGCTGATTTTGGTGTCGTTCCAAACACGGAAGTGGGAAAGACCTGGGGGTAACATCAACAAGTCTAGAAATCTAGTCAATTTATGTCAAATTAGTCGATTTTTCCATCTTTGAGGTTGATATCGTTTCCAGAATTTGGACAAAACATCTAATTATAATGTTTTATAACAAAAAGAAACATTCCTTTTGACATGGACCATGATGACTTTTAGTTGGGTGCCATCGTGTCATCCGGTGTCATCCGAAGCACACATCTCTCTCTATGATGATTAAATGATGATTAAGCTAAACAAACCAGTTTGTTCTGGTGCGTTGTCGCTTTGTGATGCTTTGTGGTTTGATTTAGCTACTTGTGTGATAGCCATTCTTTTTCGCCTCCGTTCCGAATGGTTTCTGTTGCTTAACCGGAGCTTTAACCCTTGGTTATCTCAGGCAAATTACTATGATTCCGAAACCTGAATTAAGGGCATTTGGAGGGGAATCTTCCCTGCCTTACAATCACAACCATTTGGGCGAATGCCCAACCGGTGGTGAATGGTCGCGATGAAATTTTCCCAGGTTGTTTCAAGACGTGCCGCTACGATCGTTGTAAATTGAGTCATAAGCACTAAAAATGGGCCTTATAAATGGGTCACTGGGGTTATAACCCCCATCAATGAAGTTATACCCTCTGCCAATTTAATGAAGCTGGCTGGAATCTCCTCATGTTACAATAGGAAATAGATCTTCATTCAGGGTCAATTTTCCATTGCTATGTTACTCTGCCAGAGTGTAACCCTACTTCCAACTACTAGGAGCCCATCTTGTTTGGTTCTCTTGGTGTTTTTTTTGTCGTTGAGTCCGTTGCTTGGGTAAATCTGGGCTTCCCCTGACTCGAGACCGTTGTCTTAACAACTCTTCGCAGCTGGCAGTGCGGATCCTGCGAAGCTTCCAAATTCCTTCCCATACTGGTGATGGAAGAAATCCTGCGCCGGGTGATATAGTAAATATCCCACTCTTTGCAGCAGTTTCCTTTTCCTACATGTTTGGTGGTTAGGAGGATTTCTGAACCATCAACAGTAGGATCCATGGGACTGGTATATTTACCTACATGAAAACCATACAAATCAACTAAATGTAGGTAGAATGAATATACCAAACATGGACCATGGATCCTATCAGCTTGTGAGTAGGTCTTTGGAACCCCCTCAAACACCTCTTGAGAAGACCTTTTTCCAAGCACCTCCTCACAAGGTATTTGGAGGATTTTGGAGGATTCTTGTAAATTCTGGTCCTAAATTCCAAAAACATGTCAACAAACAGAATCAAAAACATCCAGATTTATGATGATTTATGGGTAAAAAGGTGTACAGTGTAGATAGAGGAACCTCCTGCATAAATCAACTTTTAGTAAATTTGTCAAGTTCAGAAACATGAAACGCCAGCCTGCTATGTCGACTACCTATCTCTCTATCCCTTTTAGGTCAGATACATCCTGACCATCCCTTGAGACAATATGCATTATGACTTGTGGCTCATGATGGCAAGGCTCATCACAACCTACCACTATATAATATAGCTATTACTGACTTCCAGATATCTCCAGATTAATTCCAAATGCATGTAAATATGCAAAGTTCCAAACTCAGTGAGTGTGTGAAATGCTTGGGTTCCAACATGTCTCCACATGCTGTGCGCATCCGGAAATGCTCAAAACATACCCATTCTTCTGATCTACTGCTGTGTAAAGAAAGGAACTTGAATCATGGACCTCCTGAATTTAGGCATCACCACTAGATAATTAGCCCACAAAATTCCACAAACTTGCCAATAATGGTATAGAAACTCCGGCTTGACCTCCCAAGCAACGACCAGCTATCCCCCCGCCCAAGCAACATCTGCCGACCACGACGGCGGCCTTAACTTTTCATCTAAACCTTCCACACGCCGCACCAACCCGGCAACTTCTTCCAACAAACCACTGACGCTGCCCTGACAGCTGTGCAGTTTTGGCAGTTTGAGGCGTGTATGAAAACAAAATCACAGAAAAACACAACGGGGTTTGGAAAAACACCGATGTTTGATTTAAAGGCCTGGAAATGTAAGATTTGAAGGATGCAAACTTGTTCAAATCCTTAATCGAACAAAAAATGAGATTTGTTTGTGCGTTTTTTTCGAAAAGGATCCATTTTCAGAGTGGAAATTTCAGGATGTAAACGTTTTCTCCAGGTTTTGCCAATGAAATCTGGGGATAAGGTAGATCAGCAGGATACGTTGTACATCACCTGGACCTGGATGGCTACTAGGGATTTATGTTTCTTGTGAAGTCCCCTTATGACATGAGTATATGAAAAAACACATATCTTTTGAACAAGTAAAAGGCGTTGATGCTGTTGACTTAGGTGTAACACAAATTGTGGAAAAGGAAGGTTGCTTCCTTGCAGCAGCAACCTTTCCGGAAAAGGTTCCAGTTGACACCCTCGTTGAGATGGTAAACGCTTTACGCATCCCAGGGAGATCTCAACTGGTCAGTTTCATGGCCGTCAAACTTGCTCCTCTCAAAATTCCCAGAGAATGACTAAGTTTAATGCGACCTAGTGTTTTGTTTAGTGGGGGCCCATGAGGGCCATGCAAAACTAGTAAATGAGGCATCTTCCATTCCATTTTCTACAAAACATGTTTGATCTTCATGGAGAACCAGTTGAACTTTAGGATCTGCACTTTTTAAACCGACACGCTCATCATGTCATGAGAAGCTGGTGATGCAGCAACAAACTGCAGTCAAGTTAGGAGCATCTTTGGACTCTCTAATCTGTCCAGAGACAAAAACACAGCAATTTACAACAAGGGATCTTTTATCCAAAATAATGGTACTTGGGACTAACTTGTGTAAACCCTGAAGTTTTTATGTACAGTTTCAAATACTACTCTTAAGGGGTATTTTCACTATGGGATAACCACCATTCACCATATGATACATATATAAATATGTAAAATACAATATATAAAAATCAAAATATATAAAATACAATATAAAAATATAATAAATAAAATACAATTTAAAAAAACATAATATTTAAAATACAATATAAAAAAATCAAATATATAAAATATCAAATACATAAAATATCAAATATATAAAATATCAAATATATAAAATATCAAATATATAAAATATCAAATATATAATATAATAAATGTAATATAATATCTATTTAAACAAATATGTATATATATATACATGTTATATTCAATATAAAAAGACAATATAACATATATATATATATAAATATATATATATATATCAAAATAGCTATACTATTTCATAATACAATTAATATACACAGATAAAAAATAACGAATGCCTGCGTGTAGCTCTGTCGCATCACTTCTGAGATGTTCACCTGCAAATCCGCCCAGCGTTCACGATTCGCTGCTGGGGCCGCCAAATGCTCCTCTGGTTCCCGTGAACTGAAACAACGAGTCGACAGGCTCGGAAATGCGAGTACTCCCCTCCCTTAAACTAACAGTTCGCACCTGAAAATGGGCCTTCCCAAAAGGAAAGTAGTCTTCCAATCATCCATTTTCAGCTGCTATGTTAGTTTCAGGGAGGGTAGGTAGGTTCAATCGTGAACTTATTTTCAACAGATGTGTATGCAATTTCATGTTTAAGATCTATTCGTACTCTTACATGTTTGTATTGAAAAGTGTATTATCGTGCATATATGTATATCAGTGTATTGCGTTATTTATATTCATTTATGTGATTGTGTGTGTGCTAGTGGAACAGCGTCTGGAAAATACTCTTTCCAGGATAAAAAAACATTTTCCTACCTCTGTACCAAAACAAGAGCCCACCAGGTACTCCTGCAAACTGATGGGAGCTTTAATCACTTGGGAAATATCTAAGATAAGAAATGGGAAAGGGCACCTGGTATGTTAAAATTGATGTTTTGACTTTAAAAGGGTTTGAAAAAATAATACTGATACTGCAACTGTTCCATGCAATCCTTACTAGACCAAATAGAAGTCCCTAAAACCCAATTGCAAAAAACCCGATTATAATGTCTCCACATCTTCTCTAGCTTGAGGAAAAACACATTCCATCCCAAAGCTGACAAAAAATAGATACTTCATTTTCAAAAAAAAACACACCTCCACTTTCCGAAATTCTTTCCCTGAATTTTTTCTTGAAGCAACATAAATACTTCAGAAACCAACCAACCGTAACCAACCACCCAACCACCCCCACATTTCACCATTTCCTTCCCCCTTTTTTCCTGCAACTTTCGATCAAAGCCATCGAGTTGACGCTGCACTTTGCCGTGATTTTCGGCTGCTTGACGTTGTAGCTCGGACACGGCTAAGCCCACACGTAACCTCGGGAAGATGTGGGAAAAAAATGCTGGCGAAAATGGGGCTGGAAAGGTAGAAATGGATGAATTGATACCAACAAGTTGGGAAAAGCGAGATGAAATTTTGTTGAACAAACACATTTTGTTGGTAGTTTTGATGACTTTGAAGGGATGGATGTAAAGGAGATAATTTCTGGGAAGGGATGAGAATTCTTTGTGACAAAATCGGTGAATGATAAAGTGATTGGAAGTGTATCGTTGTGTAGAAAAACCATCCTGAAGCAAATAGAACCAACCTATCTTCTACAATTTACAAACCGTTCTCTTCATTTTTCTCAACGGGACCATACCCGCTAAGCTTGACCCGAGCTTTGATTGCTCGATGGTCTTCCCCCTTCCGCGATGATTTACTCATGGTAGAAAACCTAGCTTACACATCACCTTGAAACTAACTTGATGGATCATCGTTTGCAGAAAAGCTATCATGAGAAGCTGGTTCAAAAAAAAACCTCAAAATGATGGATGGAACACCCCTCGGGCCCTCAAAAACATCCGCAGTATTTCAAGTTCAGAAGTGAGCCGCTTCAAGGGTTGCCATCTAACGACCTTGGCATTGCCTGATGTCAGTTTTGAAGGAAGGTGATCTATACATCCCACATGTAATGCCATGTGCAAAGCCAAATGCTGATCTACATCTGCAAACTGTTTGGATAAAGCAAAAATTGAGGTTTATTTGAGGGCAAATTCACTCGGCAAAATTCAATCATTATGATGACAACCCACCCAGCCCTGACCCTGACTGAGCGCCCTTGCTCAGAAGGATGTTGGCGCGGAGTCCTCTCAGTGTCTCACCCGCCCGGGGTTTCCCAGTTCCGGACATGTTTCTAAAAGGTTGAGATACAGGGTATGAGTAGTTACATATTGCAATCCTATACTTGTAGCTACTAAGCTACTATAACTCGGAAGGGTTACCATGGTTACAAGGATTTCCAATCAGTATTACTTGTTTCCATCATTTCAAGAGTGCTTCCTCATGTGATTGCAGCTACCTTCAGCCAAAGTAAACTTTATTGGACTCTTGGAAGAACTCCTCCCTAAAATGCGGAAGCTGTGAACCGGGAATGGATTGTTGTTGCTAATGCATTGGGTATCAAAGACTACGTATTGCATATGTCACCGTGGGCAGCCGAATCTATAATATAATATAAGTGTTTCGGAGGTTCACTCTCCCAGAGATAATTGAAGAGAGTTCTTTTTTGAAAAGAGATACCATTCTGTAAAGGAAAAGTAATGTTTCAGCTCCCCATTGCAAGAAATTCGGAAGCTCTTCCAAGCGTGCCTTTTTGCTTCATCATGTTTGAAAAAAAGAACCAACTGCTGAATCAACTTAGTTGCACGGTTCTACTGGATCTAACTATACAGCTTCACCAAAGGTAAGTATCTCAAACTGATGGTTCAATCCAACCAGACCCGGGATTGAAACGTCACAGGATCCGCTGCTGCTCTTGGCTATGACACTCCATTTTAAGGGATGATTCAACGCTGGCTTAAACACAAAAGGCCTCAAGAACTTATCAATGCTAGTTTGGTGCTTTCAACGCCCATTTGGAACATGTAACATATATCTTAACTTGGATTCATTCCCACCAAGTAGGTCTCAAAAACAAGAAACCTGTCAATAACCGGCCAACGCTCCTATACGTACTTATTTCTTGAAAAAAACAGGATTTGTTTCCAAGTCGGAACTTTCACTCAACAGTTTCCTTGTTGGTGGTTTCAACACATTTGAAAAAATATTCAACTTGGATCATCTCCTCAACTAGGGGCAAAAAAAACAACATATATAACATGTTTTCAAACCACCACCTACAGTAGTTTCCCAAGTAGAACTTTCTTTCAACCAAAGTTGAATGTTCCTTTCTGGAAAAACATCTCCACGATTTTCAAACATATATCACCACCTCGGTGATGTCATGGCTGTCTCTGGCATCCATGAATTCAGTAAAGGTCCTCCCGGCAGCTTTCGTTTGGAAGCACAACCAAAGATTTCCTTTGGGGGTGAACAAAAATCAAACAACTTTATGTGGGGAGGGGGGTGGGTCCAAATGTGGATATATTTTTCTTTACAAATCATTTACCTAATCCCCTCCACCCCGTATTTCATGTATAAAAGGGCCGGTGAAGAAAAAACAAAACACTTCATGGTCTTTGGGAAACGCGCCGGCCTACTCAAACAGCTCAACAAAAAAAACTCCGCCGAAAACATATACCAAACTTGTGTGAACAGAAGTGAAATACTTACATGACTGGATGATCCCTTGAACCACTATTAAAAAGCCTAGCGTGGAACAACACCTTAGAGGATCTTAGGTGCAAAAAAATCCAAGGTTCGGTGGGTCGTCTCATACGGCTTATGTAGAAACCAATGAACGTAATCTGTAGTGGCTTACTTGAGCCATCAACTTTCCTAGGCTATACCGTGTATTGTCCATGCGCTGTGTTTTTGTCACCTTTTGGTTTTTTGCTGCTAAAATCACATGGACAGCAATTTTTCAGGGCTCATCATGTAGATTTCAATAGCTTCATCAAATGAGTTGGATACTGCTTTTGCGAATTAGAAGTGAACATCTGACATGTAGCTCAATAGTTCCGACCTTGAGACCCAGGTTTTAAGCCCTAAAGTTATGAGTTACAACTTATATATAGCCTATAGCCCCTAAAAGTAAAGGTTGTGGGTTCCCATGGTATGCATTGGCTTAACATGCACTCCTGAGGCTGTCTGAAAATAGTTTTGCTGTGGGCTGCTAGCCATGTTGACTTGAAAGGCTCAGTATCCCAAGTTATCTGCTAATAGATTCTCATCATCAACTAATGGTGTTATATTGGAAGTGCCTCCTCGAAACAAATGTGTAGTATATAAACACACAATATCTACATATTGAACAGGACAAACATACATGTATCAATAAAATCAGTATATTGCAATATATTGCATCCGTGTGTATGTACAATAAAGCATTTCTACGTTGATTCAAAACTTCACTTTCGAAGGTAAGGCTTTGGTAAGGCTGTGTCATGGTAAATATATCAAAGATTTTTTTGTGTATATATTCATCTGCAATCATCCTGTCAAACGGAACCCTGCACCATTTTCTGTTCTCCAGCCATCCAACTTCTGCAGTTGAATGGTATTGTTTTTCTTCACTAGGGTTGTAAGCTGTTGCATCTTGTAGCCCACGAGGTTCTGCTTGATGGCAAGGTTTTTCACAAGCTTTCCACCCCCACGATTGCGGATATGAACTGTGATGATATCTGTTTTCTTCATCACGGACTTCATGGCCTGCGGTTGTTCATGAGATAGTCCTGTCCTCCATCCAATCAAGCACAAACTGCTTCACACCCACAATTGTTGAGTTGCCTTCCAAATCATCATCATCATCATCATCATCATCATCATCATCATCATCATCATCAATCTCATCTCCGTCACAGAAAAAAATAGAATCGAAGTGGTGCAGGATTTTAGGGGTCTTCATATTGAAACCCCAAAAAATGCACACTTTTGTTCGGGCAAATCCTTAAAAATAACCGTACATTTGCCTGCATTTTTTGTTCCCTATGGATATCGAATCGCACCATTTGAGACATATCTTGTACCCAGGAAAAGGATGACAGTGGCAAATTAAGGTTTAGGTTGAATTGTAATGTCATCCTGGTGGTGACTGGAATCCTGGCAACCAGCACCTCACCTCTATGCGTCATGGCTCCGGAAGCTCGAAAATGCCTTGGAGAATTTCTTCCAAGAATTGTTTGGTGTAAAACCAAAGATCCAAAGGTATTTGGGAGAAAAAAGTATTAAATATCATGTATACATAAAATGTACAATATATATATAATCATTTACATGATCTGTTATATGGAATTGCTTATGTGATCTTGTAGATATACTTGATTGGCCAGCTCCACTTGGTTGAAAATAGATGAAACAAGAATTTGGCAATTTTCATAGTTGAAGCTAAGCTTTTGCGAAACTGAAGATCTAACAACACTTACACTCCTTAAAACTAATAATATAGCCCCTAAAAGTGTTGGTTTCCAATAGGAATCTCCTTTTCCAGAGGTCTATTTTCAGGGGCTATGTTCATTTCAAGGAGGGTAATATCGATTTGAAATACTTGCTGTCGTTGTCACACATGTGACCACCTACATTTGACATCATGTGGCAACCACAAATGATACCATCATGGAACTGGAACCATGATCCTTTTAAGCAAACATGAACACATTTCAACAACAACAACGACAACAACGACAGCGAGGACAACGAGGACAACGAGGACAACGAGGACAACGAGGACAACGAGGACAACGACGACAACGACGACAACGACAACAACGACGACAACGACGACAACAACGACAACAACGACAACAACGACGACAACAACAACGACAACGACAACGAAGACGACAACGACAACAACGACAGCAACACCGACAACAACACCAACACCAACAACGACGACGACAACAACAACCATAAGAAAATGATACTACAACTTGAATCAGGACCTTTAAAAAAACACATATCTACCTGACACACACACACCTGGGTTTCCAAACGTTGCAGGGCTTGTAGATCGGCCCGTAGTATTGGGAGATGTTGTGCTTTCTGCGGGAGATCGCCAGCAACGATTTGGTTCAAAGAAATTTGAAGCAACAATTGCTAGTTGATAGACAACATTTTGCCTTGGGTTGAATTTTTCAAAATATGGGTCATTTCGTTTCTAGGTACATAAATATCCAAAAATTCAATTAATGCAATGATCTTGTCTATCTTGTGTCAACTTCTTAGTCCTTGTAGGCATCGCATTTTTTGGCCGTAAAACTGAGAGTCTCTCGACAGAGTTTCTGTCAGGCCCACCCTTCTTCAATGCTCAGGAAGTTTAGAAGGCACGGAAACGTTTCTTAAGGGGTGGGAATTCCCATATCCATCAATTCTACGAACATGAGTTCCATACCTGCATGTTGCAATCAACAAATTACCTTACCAAAGAAAAAGTAAGGTTGGTGAAGATTGATGAAGATTACCACGAACCTTCCAAATAATGATCAAAAACATCCAAAAAACGTATCTTGAAGGTGAACAAAAAAGGCAAGTAACAATGCGAAAAAAATACCAAAAGCTCCCTTTCAACCCCTTTCACATCAATGGATTGCCCAACCTAAGCCTACTAAAAACAAAATGACTCACAGTCTTTGCCTTTCATTTCCGCCATCGAGGCGCCCCGGGCTCAAGGGGGTCCAAAGAAGATGATCTTAGGTAAAACCAAGGGATCAAATCTGATTATATCTTTTGGTTGCACCACCGAACTGCAACTAGATACACAACAAATATGTACATATAACAAATAAACCCCAAACCAGAATAAAATGCGGACCAAATCGTGTACTTCTGCTTCGTCAACTAAACTACCACATCTGAGACTGTATAGCCATCGAGCTCACTAAAGAGATGATCGCGATAGATTTTGCAATTCGGAGTCAGAATAACACCCAAATTCGTAAACTACCAAACTTGTTTTTTCCGCAAATCATGTTCTTTGGTTGTAGAAAAAAACCTGGGCAATAGATGTATGGAGGTTTGATGTGTTGACCCACTTTAGCTATCCATTTTCACATCAAGCTGTTAAAAAATACTAGTAATGTTAAAGAAGAAAAGACACAGCAGTTCGCAATGCATCCAGGTTTTAAGGGATTTCACTGAGTTTTACTAACAACTTTTTTTGCTGGTTTTTGAGGAACCTACAGGAACAAATGTTTGAAAGCTGGGGTTCTAAAAACTAACAACTGAGTTTACAGGAAGGTTCATTAGAATTCACTGAATGTTATTTTTCCTCACATGGATCAACCTCAAATTCACCATGCTTTGAGCCAAAGTTCCTCGCCAACATTGATCCTGGAAAGGTCAATGTTATTGTGATGTTCGTTGGAACGGTTGGTTTCATCATCCTGAAAGAACACGTTGGGAGGAGTTCCTATCCTTTAACACCACCACCAGCAACAACAACAACAACAACACGTTTCTATGTAGTCCTTGCAAGCGGTCTTGTAACGTCCCATCTTTCAAAAGGTTATGTTTGAAGCACTTCGTCAGTATCATTACTAACCTCCAAAGACACTCTGCATTTTTCCAATAAAACCCTCTTGGTGGTTTGATTACAATTGAGATCAACCTAGGTATTAAAATCTGCACACACATCCACGTTGAACATCAACCACAAAATTGACGTGCACGGATTCGCATCGCATTGAAGTATCCACCAGGATTTGGAATGTTTGGATATGTTACGGTACTATGAATTCATACCTCCAAAACAAACACCAACAAAGCATCAAAACATCAGTTAATAGTATGACTATTAAATACCCCTCCCAATTTGTTCATGGTAAATGGATGTCCAGAAATGGATGTCCACCATCATAATTCCCCCACTTCGCTCCGTTCCGCGGATAGCTATTTTTTGGGCCGGTCCAGACAGTCGATTCGGTCCCCAGTCAAATCTGGTCTTGGCTAACTTGTCGAGTGTATTGCCTTGAAACACACACCTTCATGAATGGTAGATTTGAAATGTATAGATTTACCTGCAAAATAAAAGGACCTCTACAGCACTAAAGCATTTTATAAATGTGGCACTTCTCTACCGGGCTTACAATCATCGCATTTTTCACATATCGATTTTTCCCCCCCCCCCCCCCAGAGTGTATATGGGAGATGGCGGCCCTGCGCGACAGGTCTTCGGAAACAGATCGAGCTACGTTTTGTTTTGGCGCGCTTTCCGGGTGGTGGCTGTGTTTTGTTGTCAAACCATTAATCTTGTTAGCAACAAGCTGTGTAGGACTGAAGCTTGTCAACTGTCAAATGAAATCAAATCTGTGGAAGTACTGCTAGACCTACATGATGTATTGTTAAATAAAAATTCAAGTTCTGAAAAACCAATCAAACATGTTACTGTATCCGTAGCTCATCAAATTTCTGCTTGGTGTTTGATTCAATGTCATGTACTTCCACTTTGTCATGGTGTCACATCGCAAGCACCAGCACCTTTGTCATCGATGTAGACTTGGAATCCCACCTGCGTGGACCCAGAAGGATCCAATAGTCCATAGGATCCAGGTATGGTTTTTTTCCCTACATTTACCATAAAAAGTCAACCAAATGAAAGTAAATATACAGTACCGTATACATGGATCTTATGGGCAATCCAATTCATAATCCCAACTGATCGAATCCATACCCTCCAGGCAACTAACATATCCCAGGCGGGTATCACACGTGGGGAATAGGAAAATCATCTTCCAAAGTACCTTCAAAAGGGGATATCTTAGTTTCCAAGAGGGTGATCCCAAATACTTCACCTGATACAAAATCAACAGGTTCGCCGGTTCATCACCAGGCAGACTTTAGATATGTACAACGGGTATGATATGATAGCCTCCCTGAAACAAACAGCAAAGCACCTGAAACACTGGGGCTGGTTCAAATGAACTTACTTGTGGGTTTCGGCCTCCTCGCAGGTGCTATGTTAGTTTCAGGGAGGGCTATCCAATACAATGTACAAAATTTAGTCCAGAAACCCCAGTACCTTTTTTCCATACATAATCAATTGCAAAGATTCTCAAAATTCATTCAATTGAACAACTTTATCTACTACTACCCCTTGATTGTTCGGGTGAGCTTCTAATCACTTCCCAGCAGTATTGCAAATCATGGGCTCCAAAAAAAAATGCACATCTTTTTGTCAGAGATGAAAGTTGACACGTTTGACATCATCAAACTATTATCATCACTGGATGCTGAATCGGTGTGCTTCACACCCAAATGGTGCCAACGAGGAACAGCAAGCCATACTTTCATCAAAGGATTCAGGTACCTAATTTGAAGGTACTGTACCTTATGTTTGGCTGTTTCAGGGGTGGGGATTCCGTTACATAAGCCGTATCCATACAGCTTATATGGGTGTGGCTTTCTTCATTTTTAGGTACCAACGACATGTTTGGTGACACTTTGATCAGTGGAGCATCCCACGTCACTTCTGAAGGACTGGTAGATCGCCAGGAGAACACCTAAAAAAAGGGTTTAGTTATGGTTTATGAACCACCATTGCCTCTCAAAAAAACTTCTGTTTCTCCAGGTGAATTCTTTTTTGGGGGAGCACAGTAGTGTTCAAATTCCTGAATGAAAATACACTCCATGATCAACTCAAACAAACACGAATTCAACTCCCATAATTGTAATAGGTACATAACATCAACAGGTGGTTACGTTACAAGACTCTTTGGAACCCGAGTTCAGCGCCATGGGACCTTGGTGCCCTGCATGGGATTGACGTTGGGCGCTACGTCCGCCTTACGAAAGTAGAGCAAGGTGTCCTCCGCCGGCATGGCGGTTGTCGCGGTGGCGTGCCGTGTTCACCGGTGGTTTCAGCGTTGGTAGCTAGACCAAAGGGGTTCAACAAAAAGGTGGCTGTTAAACCCCAACATGAAATTTGGGGTGGTGCCCTTGCATACAAGAGTTTTTTGATGGACAGAGTGTTTATCAAACTCTAGCCCGGCAGTTGAGAAGTGGCAAACCGTTTCAACGTCAGATGCACAATTTTGAATCTTTTACATTGTGATTTGCCCTCGATAAAAACGAGCCCATTTTGTCACCCAACAAAAAAAATACAGAAAATTCATCCTCTCCATATGTGCTTTCGTTGAAGATCGGGTTATGTTATGTTTCCAGAATTTCCATCTCTTTGAACTGGTCCAGGGATTTCTGAACCATCAAGGGGGTCATTATACGAAACCAACCCAAACAATGCAACAATGCACTATCATTTTCGGCAAATCCTTCACAAAATTACCATAACATTTCCATCAAATTTGATTTCTCACCTAAAAATGGGTGCCATCTTAATGATCCCACCATCAACCGCGGTGCTTTTTGGTTGCAAAAAAAAGAACGCCCAAGGCCGTTGCCTCGCCGATGCGCTTGCCCCGTTGCCGTGCGGCTTCGGCTTGCTCCGACAACTTGGCAACCACCTCCCAGCCAACGAAAAAAAAACAAAAAAAACCTGGCCTTGCTTTCCATTGTACTGGTTGTTTAATAGGAATCCTTCTAATGGTTTATCATAATCCCTTTTATAGCTGGATAGTACGATCCCTCTATAATCCCTATATATATAACAGGTTGCTTAATAGGGATTTCTATAATGGGATAAAATAAACCCCACAACAAAGGGTAATATAAACCTCTATATGCCCTGAACTACCGAGTTTTTTTCATTGCTCACCTGAATTGGATATATATTAATATATATATATCTCCTGCAAGTCCACTAGACGATTCAAAGAACAGTCCCCTACAATTGTTGATTATGAACTCTTACTAAGACCATAGTCTTACAAAAAAAACTTCAATCAACAGTCTTTGCACTTCCAGTGTATATATACATACGTATCCATACATTACTTGTACAGTAATGTGTTCAAACTTCGCTTGTAATTGACATTCCCTATATACTACAGCTTACAATAGCGTTATGACTTATGTTTTGGCATTGCAGAAATATCAATTTTGCATGTATTTTCCTATCCAAATATCCTCGTGAAGATTCGGATGGGGTTCCAACCATCCGCATTGAAGCAATACATGGAAAGCAATGTCATCAAATTCTTGGTACCTTCTACGATCAACCATTTTCACATCGAGCAAAAAACCACCGATAATTAGATGGTCTCAAGCTATCCATCCTATCCAGGAAAAAACATGGAAGGTTTCAACATCAACAGGTTGGAAGCGATATCCTGATATCCCAACAAAAAAAAATACGACTGGAATATAGGCCTTACAAACCGTACCGTACTTATAAGTAACTCCATCTTTCCTTCAAAATCCTCTCACGTTTCAATCTTACAATTGCACAAAAACCTTTGAAACATCTCCAAACGGTTGACTGACTTGAACCTTTTCTTTTCATTTAGAAAAGGACCCAACATCAACATCAACAAAGAGATTGACTCCACCGAACCTCCCCCAGTGCAAACTGGTGCCTTTTCAGGTAAAATGGTGGATGGCTCAGGACGTATAAAACCATAACCTTGCCTTGCAACAACAGCCCGTGGGACATTGGTGATATCCTAAGCAATGGGTTGGTGGCAAAAAAAAACGGCAAATCCAACCCACAAAAACACCATATCCATATCAGTGAATTAATCCCCCCTGACCATAACCATATCACCTAGAATTCAAACGACCCATATTTTGGAAGATTTGCGCCATAAAAATTGGTGCCGGTCAACCCGCAAAGGTTGCGTAGTTATCATATGTTATAACCATAACCCTATTTACAACTGGTAGGGGCTCACCGTGTAAGATGTGTAAGATACTTTCAAAATATGTAAAACAACAAGGCTTCATAATCTTCTGCGCGCGCAACGGAAAGGAATCCAAAAAGCAACAACACAACTGCCATGTTTTCAGCTTCCCGTGTGAGATGCAAACGACCATAAACTTTGAGGCAAATCTGAAAAATCAAAAGAGAGAGGCCCACTTTGACTGCTGTCACTGTTCACTTCATTTTTTTTGCTGCTGCACTGATGAATCTTCTCTATCCTATCTACTCAAAAATCTTGCCACTCAAAAACCCTTCGGGGTTTCTGGCAGTTTCTGACATCGCAAGTCACTTCCACCATCCTTCATGAACAGTGAAATCTGGTTCAGCACGCCTTCATATGTGAAATGAGTTGCTTTGAGTGAGCGAATTCGCTCTTCCATCCGCTCCAACTCTTGGAAATCCATATCATTGATCTTCTTCAGGAGATTGGGCAAACCCTCTAAATCAGTGCTGAAACCAATTTTCTTGTACAAATCTGGATATGGGAGCCAAGGTATGTCATAATAGACGTGAATTGGAATCAAACCGAGATTCAGCATTTCGTAGAGACGGTATGAAGTGCGACCCCAGCCGCGAGGGCACAAACTGACCTTTGAATTGGCAGCGAGTTGCGTATATACATCCATTGGTTCTTCCCCATCAGGCATATCACACTTCACACCGAGGCTCTTGCATGTCTCATCCACCATTTTGTGCATCCTCGTCCTGAAACCGTTGTTGTCTCTTTCGTAACTTCCCAGGAAGGATACTAACAAATCCCGCTTCGCCATGGGTTTGAAGACCGATCCCTTCAAAAGCTTGAGCTCTCTCAATAAATGCGGGATAGGCACGTGTCCATAGCCCGCAGGACTCACAACCAACACATTGGGCATTGTTTTCATGATCTCCAGCCTCTTGGCAAAACGGTGGTTGGACAATTTGAATTGCCGGCCCACCAGGCCTCCAGCGAATTGGGAAATGGTGATGTATGCAACATCTGGCCTCAAACTATTCTGCAATGTTTGAAGCATCTTGTCATATTCTAAGAAGTCAGTGTGCAAAAGATCATTCCATGGCATGAAGATGGGAATAAAAGGTCCAAAGTCCTCAGCCAAACGCTTTCTGGACTTCTTTCCGGAGCGATTCTGCGACATAAAGCCAGTGCTGATCCACTGATTCTCAATCCACGGACCACAGTATCCTTGGTAACAGTATTTGAGACCAGGGAACTCAAGCCATGGGGCTAGCTCTTTGTGCAATGCTTCAAAGTGTTCTTCTGCATCTTTTGGATATTTCAATGTCTGGAGGTTCGGGGTGGTCAATCGAAGGCATTGCATCACTGGTTCCATGTCGATATCTTTCACCACTTGTGCATCAACCATAGTTGTCAAATTCACCTTGTCATGAACGCCACCGTGTTGCAGTAGGTTTACTGGGTCTTCATGATCTTCGCATGCCAGTTCACCATTGGCAACTGCGGAGCACCACAACACAGAAAACACGCATATCATGTATTTGCTAGAGAGTACGGTGGATCCGTGAATTGGAAAATGGGATCCGGTACTCAATCGCTGGCGTCCGGACATTTTTCCTCAAAGCCTCAGCCATTGGAGCAAAGACCTTCCGAAGAACCAAGCGCGTGTTTAACTGTGAGCCAAAACGGTTACCGTATGAAATTGAAGGTCAGTGGTTTCCGGGACAACTCTCGAACACAAAGAGATTCAAGTAACCAACCTTGTTCCATGCAGATTCCACGTGAGACTCATGTGACTGTCACTAACGTTTTTTTTTGGAGGGGTGGGCGGGTTTTGATAAAGGGAAACGATGGGACTCTCATTTACAGAACACGGGAGTCTACTTGGTGGTTAATAGTAGTTAGGAACTTAGTAAGTTGAGTTGCCCATAGGATTCATGGGACTGGTGTATTTACCTACATTTTAGGTTTATTTCTATAGTAGAGGTAAGTGAATATGACATGTATCGATCCTATAACCATATACTTGAACCATCTTAAACCTGCAAGTTGGTTTAAGTCCTTGAAGTATAATAAAATGACCAACAACCCAACTTACTAACTAGACACCAACTACAATGTTTGCCACCAATGTAATCACACTCATACTTTAGCAAGCTTGGTTCTATGGGACGTATCCAGGAAGCTTATTAGAATGGGATCTTTTATTTTTGTGATCTTCCTAGACTAGATCAAGGGCTATGTTGCTAGGCCCGTAGTTTCGGATCTCAAACACAGAACACTTGAAACTTCAAAACACACAAAAAACAACTGTTTTGCTCAAGAAATCCAATATGTTTGGCTAAAAAGGTGAATGTAACCACTGAGAAACACCCAGATGGAATCCCTGAAAATCCTCCACTAGAAAAGGAAAAACATGGGGTTCCACCTTAGTTTTGGGTGTTGTATGTTAATTTCACCATGATCTTTCAGATGCTTTCCACTATGATACCACAATGCTGTTGTTGTTGTTGTGGTTGTGGTTGTGGTTGTGGTTGTTGTTGTTGTTGTTGTTGTTGTTGTTGTTGTTGTTGTTGTTGTTGTTGTTGTTGTTGTTGTTGTTGTTGTTGTTGTTGTTGTTGTTGTTGTTGTTGTTGTTGTTGTTGTTGTTGTTGTTGGTGTATCTACACGGATTGGATTGGTTTCCTCACTATTAATCCAGAAATATCATGGTCTTATCCACACATGATGCGTGGTTCTTGTGCCTTCCGTCTGTTTCGCCCCCCCCCCCCCCTCTTCTGCTTTCATGCCGCAAAATCCCTCCAAACACCGGTGCCTCCAATTCCAAAATGCGATGAAGCCGCGGTAGGTACCAACTCCCATGGAGATGCGATTTTCTAAGGCATCCTGCGGCACCGGGGGATGAGAGATCCGATGGTCATAGAAACCCCCGTGGTGTTTTTTTGTTAACTAGAATCCCTGTGGGGCGTCTTGGATTTATTTGAAGGCTTTTAGGTGGTGTTTGTGGGTAAGTTTAGGTGCTGAGGTCGGAAATCTTCCAAGTGCGACCTTACAATGTTGAAACACCATTTTATACATCAAAAATCGCCCCAAATTTTGAATGTCAGGGGTTAGGATGTGCTTCGAGAAATTTGGAAGAGTAGTCACACACGTACCAATCCAAGCTTCGATGACATGCACTTCACCATAAAATTTCTAGGAGTCAGCTATATACCATACTGTTCATGGTTCAGAAATCCGGCTAACTACAGGATGTACAAAACCTTGTAAATGTATAATGGGAGAAGCTACCTATCAACTGGTGCAGCATCCTTTTCATCAACAGTAGTAGACCTCATAAAGAGGCCAAAGGTCCGCAAAGCGCAAGTTTAAACTTTATCTCTACTATTATGGCAAAATTATGTCAGCCCCAAAAGTGTTTGCTCATTTTTAACTTGTTTGGCCACATGATCAATGATGGGTAAATAAAGCGTTCACACTTGTGTTGAAACACATCAAACATACTGTTGATGGAAGAAATCCTGCACCACCTGGGATGTATAAAACCTTGTAAATAATGGGATATTGACCATATCAACTGGTGCAGGATTTCTTCTACCAACCGTATTTTTGCTTACTGTAGACACTGTTCTCCCCACAAAATCTCAAGTTTACCCTGATTAGCTCAGTGACTAGATGATTTGAGTCAAATTCATCACTATCAAATGAGCCACGAACAAAAAACCTCTTACTTTCCATCATTGAATGTATCCTGACAATGATAGAATGAATAAGGATCCTTAAAAATATATATTGCAACCGCCACATATATAGCTGGGTAGTAAAATTCCCTACTATATATACACCCTAAATAACCTGTTGTTTTTTCAATTGTTCAAATGTGTACCAAACAGAATCATGTTGGGAGATATGGTCAACCTAGTCAGGTTCATAAACCACTAAAACGGCGCACAAAATCCAAACGAAAATTACACGCCATGCCTGGGTTAAGGGATGTCCACCCTGCAAGGTCATATTGTAGACCTTGTACTGGCCACGATCATTCCTCCAGGTAGCAGTTTTCCAGTTGGTGGTTTCAACCCTTTCAACCCATTTGAAAAACATCATATAGTCAAATCGGATCATTTCCCCAAGTAGGGGTGAAAATTTCAACTATTTCAAACCACCAGCTAGTTTTACTTGGGCCGGATCATCCCAGGACGGACGTTTCAGTGGTCAGTAACCATGGTGATCGTAAGGATCTGGTTGTGGGACCCCTTCCAAATGGCCGAACTTCATGGCTTATCGGATATCAATCGGGGTGATCCTAACCACTTACAAGTCCTGGGATGATCCTCCAGCAGCAAAGGGATGGGGATCTGTGTTATTGGGGAATGATGGTGAACTACTAGAAGAGGGCCCCAAAAACATCGAAAACCAGTAAAAAGTAGGCGGCGTTATTTTACCCTAGTGAAACACACCCATTTATTTTCGACTATTTATAGGGGGTGAACTGTCCCTCCATGTATCGAATCTGTTGGGATGATGAACTCAAGTTCAAGGACCCATAACTTCAACAAATTCTGAGGGAGTGGGAAAAGGGGCCCATGGGAACTGTGCGTCATTGGAATTTCCCTTGGGGCGACTGAAAGGTGACGATTAAACCCCAAGTTCGTTTGGATATTTTTTGTATCCAAAGAATGCTAAGTCAATAATGCATTAGGGTGCCAAAATTGGGGAAACATGAACGAGTATTTTTTGTACCATAATTTCAATGTGAATCTTCTAACATTATCATAACTCATCAACCTGCAATCGTGAAAAAATCGACAACATACCTGCCCTTCCCAAGCTACCCTTAGATTTGCTTGTTCGGTGGTTGGGATATAAAGACTATTCCCCAAATGGTGGTGTCTCATGGTGATGAATGATCAAATCCTTAGCAAATCACCCGCAAATCACATCCAAGTTCTAATTCCCCCCAAAAAACCCGTAGTAGTATATAATCACCTATATATATATATAAGAAACAAAATCGGGTGAAGTGATCACTCACAAATAAGAATATACCTGTCCGGGGGAACATAGGAAAACAACCCCCTCACAACGGGACCCATGGCTGGACCTCCACCAAAACCAACAAGCTAAAAGCAACACTTTACGAAAACGAAACCGACCAATCCACAGAAACGCACCAACAAAAAACATAGGTGAAATTGAAGAAGTTTAACAATGACGTGGACAGACTCATATATGAACTTGTATTATTTAATGTAATTATCCAAGAATGGACTGAACAAAAAAACAAGGTAACAACATAGACACTCATAGACAATCTCTCTCTGTATGTAAATATATATATATATTTATGACCCTATGATTCTCTTGGTGGCACACCTGGCAACAATCAACTCCATAGGACCTTTCCAATTCTTCCAAGATATCTGATATAGGCTGACTCACCTTTCCAACAAATATCAACATCTTCTCAAAAAAAACACCTACGCTCCGGTAAAGTAGCATAGCTGGCTGGAAATTCCCATCTTTAGTACATACCATGAACAAACTACAAAAAATCCAGCCAGCTATCATTTAGTTTACCTGGTTGTTTGCAACCTCCCATAATCACCAGCGATCTCTGCATGGTTTTGCCTGTAGATACCAAACTCCACTAAGATGTTGCGCATATGTACTGGCTGTTGACCAGCTGCATTCACCTTCAAACGTTGAGTTTGCACAGCCCAGCTGATTCACGGGGCATGTTCTCGGGGTGTTTGGTGATTGGTGCAAGTCACACTACGGATATATGTATACATATATATACGCTAGGGGCAGGAGGTTCACCGAAGGTTCTTTGAGTAGGATATTGTGAATGGTTAAAAAATGGTTATTTCGCTGTGGCGAAACGTGAGTTTTTGAAGAAGTCATTCTCTACATAGAATTGTGTTCTGCGCGGACGAAATTTTTTGATCCGCGTGTTGATTGATCAAAAATCCATCATTCATACATTTATATTTGTGAGAAACGTGTGATTTGTGTGGTAAAATGACGATTTTGGAAATGTTATGATGTTCCAAGTGTTCAAAAGTGCTGTGGGCCACAGTATTTTTGGAGGTAGTGTCATAATTCACTGGCAGGCGC
>DF241511.1:60015-77316 GCA_000507305.1 Breviolum minutum Mf 1.05b.01
CGACCATGTGTGCAAGTGCAAGGAACGTTACCATCCCCACCCCACCCCATCCCATGACTTGCGTAGCACCGACCATGTGTGCAAGTTCAAGGAACGTTACCATCCCCACCCCACCCCAACCCCACCCCAACTTCATATATATAAACCCCCTTGGGGCAGGAGTTCCCGGTGAACCTCCTGCCCCTAGGGTATATATATATATAGCTGTCAAATGGTTGGAGATCCACTTCTTTTCGGATTTGGTGATTAAAAGTCAGGTCGTGAATGTACAACATCACTTGAGACTGTCTAACTAATTTAGACCCCACAAATTCCCGACATATCATGTTGCACTCATCATTTTGAAGGAAAAACCCTAGGTTTTCAAATATGTTGGATTTCCAACTCCTCATTCCACTGCAAAACATCTTTGATTTCCAACGACATCACAAACACCTTTTAAGACTTGGAGCCGTGTGCCTCCTCATGATCCACCCGTAGCTCACTTGGGACACTAGCGTCCACATCGTAGCCTACAGCAAGAGATGGAAAGAGCATGCCGTTTTTTTTTTCTACGAGACAACTAACGTCAGAATTTATGTTACTGATCTGCCCAAATTACAATATTTCACCAACCTAGATTTCCCTGATTTATAGGAGATGAAACCCTTCCAAAAAGCTACCTTTTGGGGTGTTGGTCGTGTGAGGTCGCTGTAATTGGACCAGACTGATCGAACAATCCTTTTTGCCGAAACACTTCGCCAAACTAGGGAAAATTGATGTGAGGCAGATCGTAAGGATCAACTGACTTAAAATAGCTTAAGTTTCAATAAAAAAAGACTTGGAACCCGACACGTGAAACAGATTCCGTCAAATCGCTAAACTGACAGTTGTTCGGTTGGATGCCTGCGCAGTTGTTTTTATTGCCCATGTTCCTTTCACCATGTTGATCTATTTGACTATTAGTCAATGAGGGAGTTATCTTTCAGATATTAACACAAACAAAACGAAACTAATTCATGCAATATGCATTGAATCCCCTTTATGACCTTTTTGCAAAATAAATCATTTGAAGCTGTTCCCCTGCTATCTGATACCAATCAATTAAAACAAACAAATAAATCAATCAACTTCCCTACAGCACACACAAACAACCTGACCTTGATCCATGAGAACATAGCCAAAGCCATGCCTGGCAATTTTCCCATCAGCCAGGATGGTGGTTTGACGTAACCGGACGACAACGAGGTGACAATGGAAAAACAACCATGAATGAAGATGTATCTCTGTATCTCCTATTAAAACAATATAGGTGATTTTCCAGCTTGCCATGTTCGTTTATGGGAGGAGTATTGAGTATTTCTAGTTGCTTTGTCAAAAATCAAACCAAATATCCAGGCATATCCAAGGATCACCCCTCCGATCGCAATTCAACGTGTCTTGTGCTGAAAAGCTTGGCATCACCTATTGCTGCTAGATACATCACAGAGGTTTAACACTTCGCACCTCAAAAATGGTGGTTGGAAGACAATCCTTTCCTATTGGAAAGGGAACTTCTCAGGGGGTGTTCACCTACAATCGTATGCAAGGAACACTTTACCATCCGGTGTGGCTATTGATAGGAACAAACCATCTTTCTATCAACAAATATACCACCTGCAAAAACGTCTACGATTCTGAAGAAAAAAGCACGTCCCAGGTGAAGCATGGAGATATATGGATCTATCCACCCGAAGTGTGTGCATTCTAAGCATTAAAACTCCTGCAGAATTCCATCAGGATTTACTAAGATAGATGACGATAGCTCTTCAAGGTCAAAAACCCAACATGATTCGATATGACCCAAGGTTAATCAATGGAAGGCCATCGAGTAACTAACTGATATATCTACAAATCAAAAATAAAATCCAAGTTGATGCTGACGGAAGATACATATACCCAGGAAGTCAAAGACGACAAAAAAGAATAGTCCCCTGGAATTACTAATTATAGACCCTTACTAAAACAATCGTCTTTACGGTTCAAGATCATTCACTTGGACTTCCCAGATATATGGATCTTCATCTCCCGTTGTTCTCACAAAGAAAATCAATGGAGTTTCCTGGTTCCCTTAATAGGGGGTAGGTAGCAAATAATCACCCAATTGGCAATATATAAGTGGTATATAAGTGGTATATACTGCCAATTGGGTGATTATATATCACCTACGACCTATTAAGGGAACTAGAAACAGCTATTGAGAAAAACGGGACCCCCTCGGTAATTCAAGTTACATAACATAGTTGTGTATGTTGTGTTAAGATTCAGTGAGTCGATGGAAGAAATCCTGCTAACCACCTGGGATGCATAAAACACTGTAAATGATGAAACTACCAACCTCAACTGGCTAGCCGGATTTCTGAACCATCAACTAGTATTGATTGGATATACCCCAAACTTCCGCCAAATCTATACCCAGCTGAAAACAAAAAAAACATGGATGCAAATGATGCGGTTTCATATAGGGAATATTTCGCATGGATTTCTGCAGGGAACCATATGATTACAGTACGCACTTTTGAGACATACAACTACTCAGATTTAAAAAATCTCCACACTCCATGTCCAACAAAAAACTTCCAACAAAAGCTTTCTAGTTGGTGGTTGAACCACTCAATTGAAACAAGTCAAATCGGGAATCTTCCCAATTAAAGCCACCACCTTCCACCCCAAAAAACACCTTTTCCCCAAAAAAAACGCCTGGGCGAGTAGAACTTTAAGGTGCCAGTGTATCTTAAATGTTGTCCTCCAACAAATAACTTCTCATTGGCATCCAACTCATCTTGCAAGGCCACATTGAGACCTCCCGCCTTGGAGGTTCACCCCGAAATAAATGGCCAAAAATAACAAATGGTTAACTGGGGTGATTTAAACCCCTATAAATGGATGTTATAAGCTTACTTATAACTTTATTCAGCCAATGGACATTGAAGTAAAGGTTTGAACTTTATTTTTTTCTATTAAATATGTAATCCCCAAAAGTTTAAAGGTCACTGGCTGAGTCAGTAACTGGTAGGGGGCCCACCTTGTAGAAAAGATATCTAGCGTGATACTCCCCCGAAAGCGAACGAATATCGACCCTGAAAAAATATGGTTGGAGTAAGTGAAATGTTCTTTTGAAATGGTCCCTTTTGAGGTGACATGTTAATTTTTCAGGGGGTTAAAATTTTGAAAGATAAACAGATCTAGATATGCAGATATATTATACGCTAGGGTCACAAGTAAATGGCAAATCTTCCAAAACGTGGTTTAGTAAGGAGCTATCATAAACCAATACATTGGAGTGGTGCCATCTACTCTGAACCCCGGGTATTTATATAAATATATATACATTCTATGTATCGGTTACATACATATACATCCTGCCTGCATACTGAAGCAACTGGTGATTTTGTTGTAGCTTAACTGGCAACTATGTCAGCAACCCTTACTCTCGGGTGCAAGAGATGGGAAGTACAAGCAACAATACAATTGTAAGCAGCACTTAAGTTGCCCAAGGGAATGCCCCCCCATCCCCAAAAACAGCCAAGGAAGGCATGGTGTGTTCACTTTAGCTGCTTGCACATGTTGGTGATCATTTGGTGAGATCATTTGGTCACATAACTGCTGTATTGAAGATCCACATGATCAAAACATGTTGGAGCTTTTCTAGTTGTTTGCGTCAACCCAGTTAAAGAATATAAATGTCAAATAGGATGATCTCCTCAAGGATCTGGGCAAAAGAGTAAACACATGTTTGCAACCTAGATTAGCTTGATTGAATTCCCACCCAAATTGGACCATGATTATACAACTAAAGTATCATTGGGTTTTGGTTCCCTAAGCTCAAGCATACATTTGGGATGGGCATCCTGATTTGGGGTCAACACCCCTTATATTGGCAGAGAATACCTTAAAGTCGAGGTATTTCCAACTCCAATCATGTTGAGCCCCCTGTCCCCATGGGCTAAGATAGGAGTCCTTACTTCATAAAAGTATGACCACCGACCACCCAAATGCGCCATTTGAATAAGATTCTAGATATATTGCCTTCCCAAATGGTAGCCATCTTCAACCCACAAAGTAGGAAAAGACTACACAAAATTCTATAACTATCATATCCATCCATGCCTCACATCTAACCTACTATACCCCCCCCCCAAAAAAAAAAACAAACCTGAGCCTTCATAGACTCGTCAGATCCACCATCCATTTAAAGAGTGACTATCCATCTCCCTCCATCTCCGTTTTTTCAACGACGACCTGCAACCCCAAGAGAGCCACAAAAAAAAAGGCCTTGCTTTCCATTGAATCCTGGTTGGTGAATAAGAATCCATATTTCACAGTTCATTCAACACATCCCCACCGAACTGGGGATCGCATTTCATCCCCAACAAATCGTGCCACGGAAAACAACCAACCGTTTGAGATCCTCCAAGTGGCTAAGGTGACATTGTTGGCCCGCAAGGTATTCAAACCTNCAAAAAAAAGGCCTTGCTTTCCATTGAATCCTGGTTGGTGAATAAGAATCCATATTTCACAGTTCATTCAACACATCCCCACCGAACTGGGGATCGCATTTCATCCCCAACAAATCGTGCCACGGAAAACAACCAACCGTTTGAGATCCTCCAAGTGGCTAAGGTGACATTGTTGGCCCGCAAGGTATTCAAACCTCTTTGCCAATCTTTCCAAGTCATGAGGCTAAACTCCACCTGGTAACCAAGCACCAGAAGGTCACCAAACCCACCCAGCAAATCCACCTCCCACGTCTGAGATTTTGATACATGTCATTTAAAGATGTTGAGTCAAACAACATCCTTGTCTATCAGTTTTGATGCTAAAGGATGCAACAAAAATCTGCTCCAAAGAGCTCCAAATAATATCACTGGGTTTGGCCCGGCATGTTGTATTTGTTGCAGGCTGGTCCTTCAATTGGGGGATGTATATATTTCCCTCCAAACAAAATGTTGTGCACTGCACCAAATCTGGTGGAAAAAAAAGGTGGAAACAAAACCATCCACATGACTTCAACAAAAAGAAGTTTTTTTTGTTGGAAAATGATGGAGCAACCGTAGGGTGGAGGAAAGGCACAAATTCTTCCAACTTCAGCTTTGATTTCATGAAAGGAAGGGTACTATAAGACTATTTATAAGAAAAACATGGGTCACAACTATTAGTTTTAGGACGCATGCATCTGATCAATAATCATAAATAGCACCGCAAGTTGCGGGATTGCAATGCTCCTTTGCCCCCTACTCCGCAACAACACTCAGGTATTCCTCCCCAATATGACTCCCACAAATAAAGATTCAAACCTCATTCTGTGTTGGGACTTCCTGTGTTGAAATTTCTTGCAAGGATACAAACCTTTGCAAAAAATCTGCCCTGAAAATGGAGAACAGTCACCTTTTTTGAAATGGTCACCTTTTCAAAAGTAAATGCATCAACTCCAACCATCATTTTTCGCCGGCCGCATCGAGGCACGGGTCCAAGGTAGCCAGGTAGTTTTTGACCGATGGGGAGTCCCCGGAAGAAATCCCCGCTAAGATCTTCAAGGTTTCTTTATTTCTTCTCATGGATGATTGTATATGGTCTATTTATATGGTCTACCTAGCGATACCTTGATACTTTGACTTTGGATCCTGCCGAAACATTAAGGTCTACAGTGGATAATAAAAGATTAATCTTCAGGCCAGTTAATCTTCAGGTCCCTTAGAAACATAGTGATGATTCCTTTTTCCCACTGTGAACCAAAATTTATGGAAAGCCCCAACCGTTACATTTGTTAAAGCTAGCAGCTAAACATCATCTAAATGTTGGTGCATTTTCCCATCGCTTCCACGACTTATTGCCCACTCCTTTCATCCAATTGCCTTTTCTTTCAGCTTGCTTGTGTGGGATTCTAGAGTCAGAAAAAAAAGCAAATAGTACACGAAATCACTTCTGAAACCATGAAGTTGGGGACAAATCATGGATATTTAAATACAACTGTTCATAATTATACTATAATACACACATATATATTTATATATTATACATACATGCATCTGCATATGTATATCTTATACTTCACCAACCTGCAAACTTTGTAAGAGATCCTGCTGATGGTTCAATTTTTCCGGCGATCACCACCATTTGGATCTACAAGACGTCGCGTAAATCATGCCAAAAACAACCAACCTCAACTGGTGATCGCCGGATTTCTGAACCATCAACAGTATCATGGAATATGGAGATATCCTATCTTTTCTTTGCAATCTTTTGCGGAGCCGCCACTCTCACAGCAGCCACAACTCTCGGTGATTTTTGCCTCCAGTCCTTTGACCAGAATCGGAAAACGATCATCGCTGGAGATCTGCTTCCAATGCACAAAGACCTGTCAAAGGGCACAAAAACATACGACTCCAAGTGGAAATGGCACGGAAAACTGGCAAAACATGGTTCTATTAATAGGTTTAACTTAAACATGTGAAGCACAAATTAAACATGATTAAGCATAACATATCAAATTACGTGTTCATTCAACTCAACATTAATAGGGTACCAAAACAAAAAGATACATTAAAGACAATATCTCTCTGTCCTGAAATCTGCTTCAAACTTCCAAACCTCCAAAGGAGATTTGCAGAGTTTTCTGTTAAATTATCTAATACATACACAATATATGTTTATATATAATAAATGAACTATGATATTTTTTGTATGTATGTAAATATGTGTATGTAAAAAAATCTATATACACATACTAGATAGCACCATATAATGCAATATAAATCAAATATCATAACAAAATATATTGGTTTTGTTTTTGCTAAGAATACCACCAAGCCACAGCAAGAACCATGATTTTTTGTGGCCGTTTATTCGGAAAAAATCCTACAGGGTGGGTCCCTACCAGTTATTAATGGAGTTATAACCGCTAAAAATGGAACTATAAATAGGTAACTGGGGTTATAAACGTACTTATAGCAGTTATAATCCCAGTTATAACTTGTAGGGTCCCACCTTGTACCCTACTCGCGACGGGAGGGCTTTTGCGGAGAATGTCGCCCAGAAATTCCCCCGTCGCCTTCTCGGTGGGAATCTCTGCTTCTGTGGGCTCGATAAACCTCCGAAGAAACCGGTGGAACATCGATGATTTGCCCCCTTGGTTTGTAGTGATTTTTTTTGTTTATTTTTCTTTTTTGTTGTTGTTTGATTCACAAAAATCACCAACATGTGTTTTTGTTGATATCAAGATTGGGCATTTCAGTTTTAAGACATCCCCACAATCTCACCCTTGTAAGTTGTAGGCGATACAGCCTACCGCATACAGGATAAAAAAAGATTGGTGGCCTAACCCCGCACACTTTATGTGGGACAATGGTGCTGAGAGAAAACCCATTCTTAATGTTGATGTTGCTTTGTGGTCCTCGGGTTTGAATTCCACAATATTTAGACAAACAACATTGAATCAAAACTCCAAAATCAACAGTAGCAATGACAACAAATATAGAGCTCTCACAGCACAACTAATTGGCAGTACATGGTGCCTGTCTCACACGCATTTTGGTGTATTTTTCTTCGTGGGATCTGATTTGCTTGAGTCAAAGCACAGTAACAAGACACAAACCACCATGAAAAAAATGCCCTTGTGAGGTGTCAACACTTCATACTACGGCTTCTGTATGAATATAAACGTGGACATATATAATATTGTACACACGATTCGCTGGAGTGGTACTTCAACGTGTTTCAAATCAACTTTATTTGGTACAGCCAAAGCAATTGTCTTTCGAGATGCATGAAACATCTTCCCATGTGAAGCAACCTGAATCTGAGACATTACATGTGCTATGTGTGTCACTTCTCCCCCAAAAGCACCCAGCCTAAATCACACTTTTTCCCTGCCCAAATCGTACTAACCCCCCAAGTAGTATTGTGGCATCTGTTTGATGCTTTCATTGCCATCCGCTTAAAAGTCTTTTCTTAGAATAAGGCCTCAAGACGTGTTCAAGTCTCTACCAAGGAGCCCATAGCCCCTGTACTTGTGGTAGAAGATCACTGTGCCAAAGTAGCGTGCATTAACGTCAACCTGGCATATCATGCAAGTATGTCTCCAAAAGCGACCAACTGTGTGTAAATGCACCATGTCTCCAAAAGGTATCCCAAAATCACAAAACAAAATTGGAATTTGAAATTCCTCATTCCTAGGTCCTAGACATTTGAATTTGCTATAGTTTGATTCCAAAAAAAAAAAACAATTTGCAAAACGGTACTAAGCGGCTCTGGAAAATCATATCGTTTTGAACTGCAAAACAAAATTCTGGCCAAATTATAAGCTAGATTTCCCTGAAATAAGGGGACTTTCCCTTTTTCAGATAGATTTTGGGGGCCCAGGTCGTGTTTTCCGTCGCTGATAATTTGACCACTTTTGGAACACCACCTGGATCCATCTTCGCCCTAAGAACTTGGATTTTCAACACCCAGGTGTTGCTTCAATGTCGAGCACTTTTGTTTTTGGAAATCTTAGTAATTAACTGGACCTCCAACAAAAACTATTTGCTGGTTTCAACCCATCTGAAAATTATTAGTCAAATTGGATCATTTCCCCAAGGTTTGGGGTGAACATGCAAAATATTTGAAACCACCACCTAGTTAGGTACCCGATCTCCAACAACAACAACAACAACAACAACAACAACAACAACAACAACAACAACAACAACAACAACAACAACAACTACAACAACAACAACAACAACAACAACAACAACAACAACAACAAGAACAAGAACAAGAACAAGAACAAGAACAAGAACAACAACAAAAATCATGGTGATTTTGGTTATTTCTCCTGACTTTTCTCTTTTGACAGAGATTTTTTGTTTCTGCCCGAATTTTAAGGTGAAAGTCTCTTCGAGGCTCAACTACCTTACCAACCATCAACTGATCCTTGACTGACATGCATCAGAACACAAAACACAATTGAAAAGACTGTGAAAAAAGAAGAGTTTCGTGTTTTCACACGAGTCAACCGTGAAGCCTTCAAAACAGTGATGCTTTCACAGTCTGCTTTCACATTTTCACAGTTTTTTTTTCGTGGTAGATTGAAAAACAAAACATGAACCAAGCGTTGCTCCTTCAAAAAAAACAAAGGTCTTTTGCCGAACAATAAACTATCAATTTGAAATAACATGTTCCAAATACCATGTCCAACACAACATTTTCAAAACACCACCAACCACCAACCACCAACCAAACAACCCAAACAACATACATCTCAACCACCACAACATCTTCTTTTTCCAGCCGCCTGATAGTTGGCTGGCACAGTAGGTGGTGCTTTTCTAGCTGGTGCACCTTTCCAAGCACCTTTCCCGAAGTTTGCACCAACACCTCCTTGAAGCACAGGGAAGTTGGCTCCTTGAGAGCGCCGTGATTCCACAGGTGTGAGGTTCAACATGTTGATTGGAGGAAAACACATCCCCTGAAAACCTTAACGCTTGGAAAATCCACACAAAGATTGTTGTGTATTGTTGGATCTCTGTATATATATATATACATACAGATGTGTGTTTCTTTTTCAATTGGTAATTTTCAAGTTCCGGGCCGCCGTTTTTTTTTCCCTGGGGTGTGTGTTGTTTTTGTCTTGCGTTGTACTGTTATGTTGCTTGAGGTTGTTTTGCTATATGATTTGATGCTCCTTGTTTTGTTGTGTTTAAGCGCCGAGGTAAATTGCCTTGCTTGTTTGATGTTCATACGTAGGATCATGCGAATTATGATAACGGGCGACTGTATGGCTACTACAATACCTTCAACTAAGGGTGGGGGATCACCCATGACCCACACAAGCCGGCTGTTGCTAAATGATCTATTGATTTACTGGACGCTACTGGGATGAATGTTGGGAATTGCCGTGCCCTTTGGGAATATCTTCTGCTCATGGCTAAACACTTTTGGTTACTTTCAAGCAGTAACACTATGCAGACTATGCACAAGTCAAATTAGATCATCTTCAAAAGGATCAAGGCAAGACTAACACATATTTCATATATCCGCCTATGCAATTCATTTCAAATACCCTCCCTGAAACTAACATAGCCTTTGAAAATAGACCCCTTGAAAAGGAGATTCCTATTGGAAACCACCATTTTTAGGTGCTATGTTAGTTTCACGGACAGTATCTTGCAGTACACTTAAAAATATGATGGGACCCTGGAGCTATGACTTGAGTTTTCTGAAGTTCAAGGAGCAAACAACCATTCCACAACCCACAATGAGGTCTGACATGAACTGACTATAGTCAAGGTCGAACCACATTGAATCTTGCTGAGGGACTCACAAGACAAAATTCCGAACTATCAAATGTCCATCAGTCTAAACAGCCCTTTTCAAGGAAAAATAATATGATCTTCAGTCCCAGTAGTAGTCTCCATGTGATGCTACAGTTGAATAGGAGTTGTTATACTCCCATCAAGCTATTCCGTCGTGTTTCCTTATCCCTAACCTTCCAAAATCCCTCAACAACCTTGTCAAGAGGTGTTTAGACCTCCTAAAGGCCTTCTCAGGAGGTGTTTTTTGGGGTCCAAAATACCTACTCACAAGGTATTTGTAAGACAAGGGTTATTAACCAACAATCATTGCAAACAAATGTTATATTGATAAACTCGTTTGGATGCGGAGTTTTTTCCAGCAACTTGGGAGGGTCAAATCACTTGTCAAATTTCTATGGTGACGTCAATTGACACGACTAGAGATTTCGAAAAACATATCCGAAATTTGAGAAAATGGAGGGAGGTTCTACGACATATGAGCTTATATAGGTTATGGTTGTCCTCCATCTTTAGTTTAATAGTAGGATGCTCAAATTATGAAAGGGCTATTTTTCGGCTACTAACCACAACCATTAACAAAAACACCATTTCATTAGGGCCTGCTTCATCCAAACAGAAAAAAACGACAGCAACCCGAAATGAATCTTGCCAAGAAAGAATCGGTAGGGCTGGTTTTGCTTCAGCCATGGTTTTTGCACCTGCCACACCACCATGAAGATCCCATCACGCCAACCCCCACGGGGTTGGTACAGCAATCCAGCAATCTTGAGCAATCCGTTCAGCAAATGAGTGAGATTTGCAAGGAAAAAAAAACAACGTTGCAATTGATTCGTCAATGTAAATGCTAAATTTGCATATTATTCCTGAAAAAACCAGAAAACTGAATGAAGGTCATTGGAGGACTCCTTTTAAACCAAATTCAACATGGAGATGGGTGGTTTGGTGGTAAACTGCCACAGAATCTGCGATGAAAACTTCAACCCTTGGTGCACTAAAATCACCATTCTGCGAGAGTCCCAGGGTGTCGATTAGTTCCGTTGTTCCAGCGAAAACAAGTCGACCACTGAACCTACCCGTTTGAAGATCATAATTTGGGATGCTCAACCGCTTCTAATAATGGCAGAAAATACAGATTAATAGGAATCCAAAACTAAAAATGTAGTCCTGGTGATGTCTGAGACTGGATGACAGAAGCATCACAAATGATTCAATTGGCTTGCCCGGTTCACCAAAAACTAGCCTTGCCCGCTGTTGTAGATAGGAACGCTTTGGACTGAGGTCGCTTAAATTGAGCAAGAGTTATCAATCATCTTTGATGTTCACCTGACTGACAGTTATATGGTACCTCTTCAATTCAACCTAGAATAGGTCAAAAGGACAAGTGTTCTTACTCCCCCAAGCCACTATGGAGAGATTATACACAACTACCAGCTACCAAACCACCCACAAGTTGGTGACCTCGGCTGTGACTGTTTGTCTCCATGTTTTTCTCCGTGGCCAAGACATGTTTTTGGAACACTTTTGGCAAATGTTCAACAGAATGAAACTTCCAATCTGACCAAATCCAAACAAACTTATTCCACTTCAGAAAACATCTAGAACTTCATTCTCCAAATCAATAAAAAATTCAATCAATACCTTCTCTCCACTTCTTTTTTCAAATCCAACCAAATTCCCAAGATGTCTTTTATTTGTCCAAATCTCACTTGGCCCCTTTCCCCTGCAAAAAAACTCCAAATTGTTTGGCAAGTTTCCTTTGTTTCCTTGGCTTCTCCTTTTGTACATGTTTGACCCATATTCTTTTGCCATGTCACTCTCCCATCTTGGGGAGCGACAAACGGGTGAAACGAAGAAAACCCACCGAAACCGACGTTTCGAGGTCAGTTTCGGGTCACACGGCGACCCAATAAGTGAAGGGGATCTGCTCCATCAGGGATGTCCTTGGTGAAGGGTACCGTTGGTTCCCTTAGTCTTCCAGTCATACCTCGGGGTTCTTATGCTGTGAGTTGGGGGGACAACCCCCCAAAACTTCTGAGGTTTGGCTAGTTTTTTAAATAACAGCTCCAAACCCAAGGTATGACTGGAAACAAACCAGTTCTTGGCCTAGCCTCTGTTTCAAACCAACACTGGATAACGAAGTGGTGCTTGTTTGCACAATCCCTTCTTCAAAAAGAAAAGAAGCCCAAACACCCAGCTAAAACCCAAATCAAGCAACAAAAAATCAAAAAACAACAAACAAAAACACAAAAAAAATCAACAACCTAAAGATTTCCACCCCCCCCCAACCAAAGAAAAACAAAAGAACTCCCAACAACCGACCAAAGAGAAAAAATGACGACCCCCCAACTGAGCTTGGTCCCCGCAACTCCTAAGACTAAGTCGCAAACCTCGATCGAAAAATGTTTGGAGAGACGCGGAAAAACAACATGGAAAGTGAAAGAAAACCAATATTGATATCTCATGGACATATAGATTTATATTTATATACAAATATAGATTCATTCATTATGTATATGTATATAGTTATGTAAGTACATATGATGTAAACATATGTATAAAAACAAAGAAGACATCTATCATATAAAAATATATATGTACACATACATTAGTACTTGTTGCTCCTGCTTGCTCTGGCTAATTGTTAACCCAGCATTGAAAATTCAATCCGGCGTTTGAACATGATGAGTGTTGGTCAGAACTAGTATTTTCACAGCTTGAAAGATGGACTATTTTTTTTGGTGTTCTATGTGGACATTTTGGGGAATGTAATTGACAACTTATTGGAACATGGCAAACCAGCACAACAAAAGGGACCCAAAAAAGGGATAATGTGGAGTCATTCTTACTTTCAATATCTCATCCCTGGCAGCATTTTGCAAATTACATTGGGTAGTTCTATGCTGTGTAACATATTCTACCAAGTTTGATAAGGAAACTCATCTTCCCGACTACCTTCCACAGGGGATTGCTGTGAGTTCCCCTGCAGGGTATTGTAAGTTTCCTTTTCTCCACCCAGCTATCCTATAGATAATGACGCCACTGCAAATACCAGAGAGGGTAGCCCAAACAGCGTTCAACTTAGTTGGCATATTTGGTTTTAAGTGATTGATGAAAGGCCGAAATCCGAGAACCTCCGGTAGAGATGTATTAAATCATTGCAAAACACTGGTTTTAATGACCGCCATCAACTTAAGAATATGAAAAACATTGAAAACCGGCCATGAATAGTATTGGTTCATGATAGCAAGTTGTATACCCAACTAATTGTATTGGATGTATTGGACCCAAGATAGTTTCCAACCCATTCAGTTATATACTCAAGACATGATAGAAACGGGAGGCTAGATAATGCTTCATGAAGTTTCGAGCTGTTAAGGTGGATCAAACAAAACTAGTTGGTGGTTGAAGCAACCCATGTGAAAAATATGCTCGTCGAATTGGATCATTTCCCCAGGGGCGACAATGAAAAACATGTTTGTTAACCACCATCCAGAAAAGACGTGTGATCATGTGTTTGTTTAAATTGACTATAGTCTATAGTCATACTATAAGTCAACTACAAATGCTGAAGGATGAGCGGACCCAAAAATCTACGGGAAAACGGGTGATTTTTTACAAAGTCTTCCGAGGTACGGCATGAAGCAATCGACCTTTCTCCATCTGCTCCAAGGATTCGAAACGTAAGAATTTCAAGGCCCAGCCTCGGAGAATCTTAAGGGGTGCCACTTGGAGAAAATCATCCATTTATCCAGGACTTGGAGGGTCGTGCCCGTGGTTAGTTTTTGTCCCCTAATTACGGTTGTGTTGTGGGACCCCTTCCAAATGGCCGAACTTCATGGCTTATAACCTAACCACTTACTAACCAGGGATGATCCTCCAAGTGGAGGATCATCCCGGGACTTGTAAGTGGGTTCAGATCACCCCCATTTATAAGCCATAAAGTTCGGCCACATTTGGAAGGGGAACAACACAACCCTACTTATGTAGAGCATCCATGTTTAAAGAGAAGGGGTAGACTGATGATTGGTCATGTGGAAGGGGAACAACACAACTTGATCGATAGGGTACCTACCCTCCCTGAACTAACAAACTAACAGCCATTTTAGAGCACATGAAACTAACATATCTTTTCGCACCCTGGAAACACCTAATGATGAGAGCTGAGGATTGTGTGGGGTCGAAGTTCATTCCTACACTCCCTGAAACCTAACATTTCCGCACCTGAAAAATGGATAGTCGGAATAATCGTTTCCTTTTGGAGCCCTCGGCTTATTTTCAGAGCTTTTGCTGTTAGTTGTAAGGAGTGTACTCCGATGGGAAATTTGGAACAAAAAACGGATGGTGGATGATTGGTTGGTGAGTTGTAAGTGATGGTAAATTGGAGCATTGTTTTCTCTTTAAAGATGTTTTGTATGTAGATATATACACAAATAAATGAATACAAAAACAAATATACAAATACATACAAACATACAAATACATACATACATACATGCATACATACATGCATGCATACATACAGACATACATACATACGTACGTACGTACAAAGATGGGGATCATTTTAGCCACTTGCAAATTGCCACTTTCAGGGATCACACACTCACTCATCCATTCCAGTTCATTCATTCTGGGCCCCGCACGAGCAGCCACGTCTCTTAAGGGTTCCAAGCGACGTCGTTCCTGCAACAGTTTTTGTGGAAAGGCAGGAACAATCCATATCAAAACAACTTTTGAACCTGCATGTATCCTTGCCACAGTTGGTTGTTTTCCTCAAGATTTCCAAACATGACAAATATGAGATCAAAACATATTTCTACAAAATGACGGAACGACAAGACAAAAATTCTTCTATGATTCCACAATTTTGTTTCCCTGGTTTGATGTGCTGTATCACAAACAAGTTTGACCAGGGTATACAAAGCCAAACTCAAAACACAATTGAACACTTTACTACAGATCAAATGCATTCTATGTACGACCTCCACAAAAACACACAGCGCCTGATATCAAATGTCACTGGAAAAGGAGCGAAGTCTTCCACACCCTTTGTATCTCTACACTTCCGCAAAAAAATCATGGCCGGTCAACCAAGCCCCCGCCAAACGTACCCCCCTCAGGAAATAAGGGTTTCGGAAGGCCTTATTCAGGATTCAGGGACGCCAACGGTTAATAGACCCTTATTAAACATATCCCCCTGGAAATTACCATTGCAAATAAGGGAGCATGATTCTATAAGAATAAAATGGTGCGTACAACCCAAATTTCCTTCAATGCGTTACAGAACTGGAGCCACCAAGCAAATCAACACAGGTCCTTTTTACAGAATCAGATCCGCCAACTTTTTGGCAACTTTTTTTCTTGGTATAAGGGGTCCAAAATCTACATGCAAACTGTGGTCCCACTTTTTTTGTTACAGAATCAAAGCCCCAATTGCAACACATCACCAAGTACACCCTTGTCTAACCCTGCCTGAACAAAGATGTAGGATGGACACGCGGTTCTGTAAAGATGTTTATTTCCATCTTTCTTGCTCAGCTCTTGACTCTATAAAAAAAACTTTTGCGTAACAACACTATTTGAAGTCAGTGGCCCCACATTCTGTAAAACTTTGGTGAACCAAATCAGCTACACTGCTACACCCGTCCAATCCTGTCCCCATCCACTGCAGCAGTTTTTTTTTGACATTTTTTGTCTATATATATTTCTTTCTCAGGCTTTGCACCAAAGAGTTGATTTTGTTGGAATCGAGTTTTCATTTGAAAGATCTTGGAAATATTTTGTTTTGTGATTTTTCCAACACTTTGCATTCAAAAAATCAATGGGTTACAGAATCAGAAACTTGCCAACCAACCAAAACTAACATTCCAAAGGTACATTTACAGAATCAAGTGCTACAATACTTTTGGGGCTACCGGGGGGTACAGAAGACCCAGACCTCAGCCTCATCCTTCCTGCAAAAACAAGCTATTACATAATCAAGGGGCCATTATTTTAAGGTTACTGAGGGGTGCACGGTCCAGACCCCGGCGCCACTTTTGGTAGAAAATCAGCCAACATGATTTTTCCACCGAAATGATTGTGGCTTTTCGCTCTATGGAAGGAAAGGTGGGGACCCTTTACGACTGTCACAAGGCGGGGGCAGGTTCCAAATTTTATTACCGCGAGTTTTGAAAAAACAGGAAAAAACGGCAAAAGTGCCAAACCCCCCCCATCACCTCCTATCTTTAAGGTAAGACGTAAAAATGAAATATTACATTTTGACGTTTTGATCGGTTCTTGTAGGCGAAGATGGCGAAAATGTAATGTTACATTTTGTGGTTTTCAACATGGTCCCAACGTAAAAATGTAACATTACATTTTTACGTTGTTTTGAATCTAAGGAGCTAAAGAAGGTACGTTACATTTTACGGTCCTAACCCAATGCTCACGCCACACATGAACACACAAGAAAACCATTGAAAAACGCACGCCACACATGAATACACGTGAAAACAGCAGAAAAACGCACGCCGCACATGAACACGCAAGAAAGTCACAGAAAAAATCGCGTCACACATGAGTTGTACAAGGGCGATCCACTCTGAGATAGCTTTCCATAGGCAACGTTGCCAAACATCTTCAACAGTGCTCTTCTATGTGTGGATCTGTCCAAACTCTCCATAGCTCGCTGAAGACCGCACAGAAAGTCTGGCACGACAGCTTTGAGTATTGTCTGTATAAACACCACATGTCTGTATCCATTGTATCGCACCACAATGAGGTTGCCGGTTGACCTTCTATCTGGGATGTAATCATGGATGCTATGTGTAACTGTTACCACATGAATAATTAATCTATTTTCATGAGTATTTAATTAGATCTAAGTTTATCTATTTCAATTATTTTTGAATGAATTTTAATTAACATTGAATTAATTTGATTTAATTCTAAGTAATTTTCAATTAATTTGGATTAATTTGGGATTACTTTTAATTAGTTTTGG